>JASAMZ010008120.1:0-62121 GCA_030248115.1 Linhomoeus sp. GSCO2_2 | reverse complement strand
TCAGATCGCCGAGCTGTTCCAGCGCAAAGACGTCCGCTTCAAGCCCATCGAAGTCATACAATACTGGTAAGAATGCGTTGAATTCGAGCGAAGTGTCACCATAAATAACATTCCAATCAAGTACCCATATCAACCTGCAGGTCCGGCAGCGTGCACGCGGCCGTCAAGGTGGAGGAGGTAGACGCGGAGCAGGCGCTGACCCTCCAGGACTTCAAGAGACGCGTCGACGAGGCCGCCGCCGAAGGGAAGACGGCCAACGACCTGCTGTTCACACCGGAGAAGAGCGTCGTCCTCCCGTTGCCCCAAGGTGGGTTGGTTGGGTCTTGTGGAGGTGTTGGGGGTGGGGTGAGATCATTGCTGACTTCAGCATTGCATGTTGACCGTTTGGTTACTCTTGAAACGTGGATTGACCAGAACATCGAATTAAGATTCACTCAGTTGCTTGCTTGTTGCCCAAGTTAGTGCCAGTCATCCACTGATGAGATTGGGCTGGCACTTCCTACATACGTAGCTGAGTCTAGATCTAGTGGCCGAAGCTAAGCTACATAACGTTTGTTGCCTGTCACGCAACCTGCTATGACAGGACTGTATACTGTTAGGTACTTTGTGATATTGTACCGTTTGTCACGTATACTATAAACTCGACAATTGTATCTACCATAATTTCTCTCGCAGCGTCTCGCAACCGCGCCTACGACGACATCCTGAAGATCATCGTGATCGCCGTGGCGGCCATTCTGGTGCTCATCGCCATCATCTTTGCCATCTGCATGATCTGCTGCGCCAAGAGAAGATCCAAGTCCAAGGACTTCGTGAGTGCCGAGAATCTCACTCTCTGTGTCGGTGTTGGCTTGTAGACACACACCCACCCCCACAATGTTGGAAGCGCCACCTGGTACACTCACATGGTACGCTCACACTGCAGACTGTCCGAGTTGTGTGTTGTTGCTGCGCCGGTGACAGGGATTCAACAACCTTTGTGCCGTTGCCGTTTCAGGGGGAGGCCAGTCCGCGTTCTGTCCCCTTCTCCCCCTACGCTTACATGCTCAGTGTGAGTCGTCCTCTTGTCTTGGCTTGTCACCCTCTCCCACCCTTTGTATAATCCGCTCAACCTGCGTCTCACCGTCACCCTATAACGTGTCGTCACAAATTGGATGTCCTGATTAGCCGCGGTTTTGCACTTAACAATTCTGTAGCTCCTTCAGGCCAATTACGCGCACACCTACGGCTACGGCTACCCTCTGACGGACAAGAAAGGCATGGACAACGGCAGCTACCACCCAGACTACAGGGTCGCCGCCGCCGGAGCGGCGCAGCAGCAGCAGCACAGTAGGCAGTTCTCGCAGGCGACGACCGCTACGCCCAACGGCGCCGAGGGCAGCCCCACCTCGAGCGAGGAGAGGGGCGGCGAGAAGGTCCCCGACGGCATCGGAGAGACAACCTACTCCGAGTGGTACTCGAAGGTGGGTGAAAGTGGAAGCGGCGATTGAATTTCATTCATACTTCATGGAGATACTGGCAGAAGAATCCAATCGCCCCCCCCCCCCCCATCATGTGATGAAGTGGAGTTGGAGATGTGTTGATGCAGAACTTGCAGTGTTGACAGATGCAAAGCAGGGGCTTAAGCATGTAAAAGCGCAATGCGATCGCGAGTCTAGGTCTCAGCGAAGCCTGTTTTGGAAGAAATTATAACCATAGTATCACCGTCCAGCGGAATAATCGGGTATTCACTGAGATCCGGGTATCGCTTCAGGTGGCCAGTCGTCCCGCTTCACAAGCGACCGGAGAAGGCGCCGTGGCAGCGGCGTCGGCGGCGGCGACAGCGAGCGGCCGGTCGAGTCGCAGCGGCGGCCCATACGTCAGCTACCCCAACGACCCCTACAGCTACTACACCATGAACGGCCAGAACCGCATGGCCAGCCCCCATCGAGCCCCGCCACAGGGATACTACCGCCCCGCCTACTGAACACAATAACAGTGCAGCACCACTGCCATACGCACATAATATGCCTGGTTGACTCGAACGCACGCACGCTGCTGTACTTGCCTACTTGTTATTATTACCAATAAGCGCGCAATCTAAAGTAGCCGCACGCCGGCAGAGACTGCATCTCTGACGGCGCTGCTGTTCAGTAATTGTCAATTGCTGTGTCGTGCGTGCTAATTGGACAAAATTATATAACATAGGTACGATGGTGGTTCGTTTCTTGCGGAAAGCAAACGAATGTGGTCGCGTAGTGCGGTATGTCATTGTCGGAAACTTGCTGTGGTCGGTTCTGTCCTGGAAGCGTGTCTTTGTAGAATGCTCAATCGCGACAGTTCATGTGTTGTCTAGAAGGCCTATTACTTATTGTGCGAAGTTTTGATACGCAAGTAATTACGCTCGCACTTGAGATTGATTTGGAGATTTGGAGAATCGGGACTACTGTAGTACTGAATTTGGTTCACGTTTGTGGGCCAAGCAGTATGATGCCAAAATTGGTGCACTTGTCCATTCGGTGTCGTGTCGAGGAATCTTCTTGTTCAGTGTCGGGAGGTACTCTAGGTGTTTTGCTGCCTTCCCCTTGACTATGTGATGTGCCTGCCTCGCCTTCTAGAGCGTCACCGCAATCTTTCTTTCTTGCCCCAATTATGTAATACTGTGCGTGAAGGTCGTCGTCGTAATCATTCCTCTATACCAGAAGAGAAGCGTGGGTACTGTACTTGTATTCGACGTCGCGCTCCAATTTGCCACGAAGCTCTTGCGAGAATGTCCGGCTCTCAGTTGAGGCCCAGACCCGACTTGAACTTGATGATGCCGCAGCTGACGCCGACGTCGTCGTCGTGGCTGCACTGACGGGCGTCCAGGTCGCGAAAGACGCTCCGGCGACAGTCGGCCACGTCTCGTTCCCTTCCCACGCAGTCGACCCGCGACAGGAGTATGGGCCCCGCGCCCGGCCCGTAGCGCCCGAGCGGCATCGGACGGGCCAGCTCCCTGGAATGCAGACTGATGGCCAATATCAGAAATTCCATTTGCGTATGCGTATTGCGTAGTATGCATAGCAAAAAGTTTGCGTATTGGTACGATTTTCAGTGCACAAATTTCACGAAAAATCCTTTTGGAGTGACACTGTTGTATTCAGAGGAGATGAAAAAGAAAACTACTTCTGTATCTGGAATCAGTATATTTCCGCTATAATCAAAGAATGAATGAAATTCGAGACAAATTTGGTTTGCTCATTTGTTTGTAGGTCAAATTGGTCGATACTTGGCGCCATTTGTCGCGCTTTGTGGCTTTCGTACGCATACGCAAACGGGATGCGTACGGAGTTCCGTTTGCGTATGCGTGCGTGTACAAAGAAGACATTTCTAGACAGCCGACAAATTCCAAGCAACATTAACGTTTGTACCAAAATATTCCACCCACGAAGGTAGTCCCAGCGATCGGCAGACGGCTTTGGCGTCGGCCACCGTCCAATCCTTGTCGCAAATGGTGCCCCAGTCACCATGATGGAACAGCTCCACGCGACCCTCTCTCTTTGCCACTGCGCCGTCCTTGCCCACGAGACGAATGTTGTGTTGGCGCCCTGCAGTGAAATAAGCGAAAATATAATTGAACAGGTTGCATATCTATGTGTAGTATTTAAAAACAAATATATATGTCACAGGCCATGGCCGTCTTCAGGCCATCGCCGTCTAGACGGCTTTGGCCTGGTCGATCAGGCCACGGCCGTCTTTTCGAGCAGAAGACGGCCATGGCCTGATGCGTCAGGCCAACGCCGTCTAGACGGCCGCGGCCTGATCGGCCAGGCCGTGGCCGTCTTTTCCTTTCTCTGTTAGTTTCCGACATAGTATATTCCTTCCAGTTCAGGCTATGCTTAGGCTCGCCCTGCGCCCACAATGCACAAGAGTCAGTCGGCGTCGCAGTCTGGCGGGTCGAAACTTAGGCTTAACGCGACCGGTGACCGACTTCAGGGCGCGCGGAGCGCGCCCTGAAGTTGGTGGTCGCGCTAAGCCTCCGTTGAGACCCGCCAGGCGCGACGCCGGCCGAGTTTTAGTGCAAACTGCAAGTGGAATAAACACTCCTCCATTACTTCACCTCCTGCTTAGGCCTGCTGTGCCCCTTCCCTGCAAGCGTTTGTATCAGCTGATACTCTTAAAGACGGCTACGGCCTGGTCCATCAGGCCATGGCCGTCTTTTCGAGCAGAAGACGGCCATGGCCTGACGCATCAGGCCATCGCCGTCTAGACGGCCACGGCCTGATCGACCAGGCCAAAGCCGTCTAGACGGCCATGGCCTGAAGACGGCCATGGCCTGCAACATATATAAGTGACACGAGAAGGAAGCAAACAGGAAACGAAGAATAAATTAAATTAAATTAAACTCAATCAAATTAACTTAAATCGGATTCGATTAAATCAAATAAATTAAATTAAATTAAATTAAATTAAATTAAATTAAATTAAATTAAATTAAATTAAATTAAATTAAATTAAATTAAATTAAATTAAATTAAATTAAATTAAATTAAATTAAATTAAATTAAATTAAATTAAATAAATTAAATTAAATTAAATTAAATTAAATTAAATTAAATTAAATTAAATTAAATATTTAATTTAATTTAATCAATAAGTTAGATTAAGTGATTAACTCTAATTAAATTTAATTAAATACAATTAAATAGGTTAAATTGAACTAAATTCATTCAATAAAAGCTGAATACAATTAATTTCAAACCCATTGAATCCGGTTAATTTTAATCAAATGTAATTCGATTTGATCCAGTCAAACTAGCTTAGGTATTACTCAATCTACTCACATCTGTCCTCCAATACGGACGGGTAGGGGCACACTGGGCCAGGGGGAGCGTCCCTGAATAGGCCTTCTTTGGGCAAATCTCTGAACTTCTGGGGAATCAGCTCCCTGAGTCGGCGCAAAGGCTGGCGCGACGTGATGATGTCTTGTGCCACGGAAGAGCAGAAGAGCGTCACGTCGGCCGTGCCGCACTCGCAGCCTTGAAGTTTCATTGATTGAACCATTGGGTGCAAATTAAAAGGCAAATTGAATTTAATTGATTAATTAATAGATTGAGCAAATTGAAAGCAAATTAGCATCATGTAAGCGCGAAGGCCGATTGACGGCCGTAGTTTAAACGATAGAAACGCCATATCCATCGCGCAGAACGGCAATACGTGGCTTTGACGTCATCTCAATTTCAAAGCTACCTACTACTGTGTAACACGTTCACTGTCTAATGCCTAGGTACATACCTGCGGTGTTGTCCTCCCTGAGTATCTGGTAGTCGCAGTCGGCCAGACTGGCCTCGTCTCCCTTGCAGGTGACGTCGGCCACCACCATCTTCTTCAGGGGCGGAATGACGTTCTGGTCGCGGTAGAACTCCAGCTGCTCTCCAATCATGTAACCCATGGAGGCGGCGCTGAATTGCTTGAGAGTTGTCTCATTGTGCTAGAATTACTAAAGGGCGCTTTCCGTTTATCAGAAGCACGTCACTGACTTCCCACTGAAGCCCAGTTGACGACAGGCCACTTGGACGGCGTTCAAATCGAACCAGCGAGCGCAGACGGCGCCGTATTCCCCTGGGCCCAAATCGGGCGTCGCTACCTGGATCTCCAGGCGCCCGAAGTCCAGATCCGTGCTGCCCCACTCGGTCACCAGTTGAATCTCCTCTGCAGTATTGTGCTTGCGTCATTACTCAATAACCGGCACTGGTATTTGTCCGCAGCTATGTGGTACCCTTCGTGATGGCGCCCTTGCATCGGAGGAAGACGTCGGTGTCGTGACTGCAGAAGTGGCCCCAAGTCTCCGATAAAGGCATGCACTCGCTGGCGTCGTCCACCCCAAAGTTCTGTTGGGTGATGGTTGAGGGATCGCAGCCCAGGCGGTCCTGCCAGATGGGACCGGAGCCTGGCAATGTGCCGGTCTCGAAGGTCGGGGCGGTGCTGGAGTATAGCTTTGTGTGACAGAGTGAAAGAATATGCTACGTACATACATACCAGACGTAAACCGAACACGTCTCACTATGGTAGTCCTAGAGAGAGGCAGGCCTTCTTCGCGTCCTCTGCCGTGAATGAGTCCGAGCAGACGGTGCCCCATGCGCCCTGCCCGCCCTCAGGCTTCCGGAACAACTCAAGACGCCCTTTCGCAGGGCGGGTGGACCCGCTGTCGTCCACCAGTCGAATCGTAGCCGCCGGTGGCTCTGCGAAAGCCTTGTTCGTCGGGAGCGATGGCGACTGAGAACTATCGAGTTCTTGAATCGAATTACCTTCGTCGTCCGTTCCATGCGGCTTCGCATTCGATGCCATCATCGCCATTTCCTCCTCGCTGAGTCGGTCGCAGGCCAGAGCCACATCTTGGGGCGGCAGAGAGGCAGCGATCTCGCTACCGGCGAATTCGTTGTAACAATCAGCCAGGCGAGTCTCGGAGCCGTAGCACCAGACGTAGGCGTAGCGGCTGCCGACGGACGTCGGGTCCTGCCGATCCATCAGTTCGAAACGGGCGTCTCGCCTAAACTGCGCAGTTCAGTTGGCATTCGACACTGTAGTACATCTGTTGATTAGTCTCTTCTTCCGACATCGAGTATCCAAAGCGGTGACAGGCGAAGGCCGCCGCCGCTTCGTTGAAGCCGAACACGGTGGTCCACTCGGTTTCTCCAACGCTCTTCACTTGAAGGAGGCCCAGAGCTCCCTGTGAAGACACGATCGCGTTCGACAGTCGCAACTCTTCCGAGGGTGGTGTTTCGGCGTTCTCGACTGCCAGCGTCGAAGCCGCTCGCAAAACTGCAGTAATAAAAGTCAGATCATACATGTAGAGAGAGCGAATGTGAAGTACATACTCTCAAGATATAAATCAACACACCGAAAAGCGCTAGAATCCCCTTAGATAATCGATTCATGTTCACCGGATTTTGGCGTTTGTATGTATGTACCTATCGCACGCGAATAATTCAATCAAGTAGACACTTCGTAGTCGTCACACTCCCTTGGGAGGCGCTAAGCGCGAGAGTGCAGCTGAGTCAACTTCAAATGTCCAACACACACTCAGTTTCGGATGGTATTGTTGGGATTCAGTCAGTGAAACGCATATTCTGCTGTGCTGTGCAATTAGCAAAGCAGAATCGAAAACATAGCAAACTTGCCTAGGTAACTTCCACCATAAACTTATGCCTAACTTTAGAAGGGTGTGTCGGTTCTCTGTATAGTGTCTGTAACCACAATGACAAAGTTAACTTTGGCAACGTCCGGATAGTCATTTGACATACCGTAAAGTCTCCAATAAGCTCCCGTCCTAGAATAAGCGCCCCCTCTCCAATAAGAGCCCCTCCTAGAGGAAGGTTGAGAAAATAAGCGCCCCCCCCCCCTCCAATAAGCGCCCACCTTTCGTGAGTACCAGTACTTAGCACTAACACCATGCATGCTCAGTACCAATACCTAACTAGAGATATGGCACTCTATGACAACACACGACTAATACCGTACAGTGCCAAATACTATACTCGGGTATACTATTCGGTAAATAGGGTTTTGGCTGACAAAAGTGCGATCCTAATAGTATACCCGGGTATACAAATTGGCACTGCCATTTTACAGTGCATTTCTTTGAACCTAGTTTCTTTCTCAAGATAGTGACCAGTCGTGCCATTCTTCACTCTCCTGAGCATTTCTAGCTAAAACGCTGAGCTTTCAAAGCAACCTTCTTGCTTGTACGAGGCATTTCAGTAGTTGAGAATGCAAAATCTCAACAAAATGCCTCGAATTATAGCACTTCGGACAGTCTAATGAAGAGAAATTTGACGTGGCAGAGAATATTTTTGCCACCCCGAATAGTATGCTCGGGGTATACTATTTGGCACTAAGTGCCAATTAGTATACCCGGGGTATACTAATTGGGGGGGGGGGGGGTATACTATTTGGCACTCAACTGTAAATTTTGGGAAAATTTTGGCTTCTCGAGGGGGTCGTTAAGTTAATAAGCGCCCCTCCCTCGAATAAGCGCGCCCCCTCCAAAAAGCGCCCCCTAGAGGTAGCTTCAAAATAAGCGCCCAGGGCGCTTACTGGAGAATTTACTTCACGGTAGGCTGCGGTTGATGTCGTCTTCGAACCGTCATCTTGAACTCAAGTTGCTGCAATGTATGTGGCATTGCGAAGTTTCCCTCTAATTACGAAACACGATGTACGGTGTGCACACCTTTCAAATAAACGACTACCACCTTTCTTACTGTGTGTAGTGCGCACCATAAAATAAAATAAGCACGGTGCCGTGGCGCAGCGAAGAACGTGTCTCTATGCTGTATAGTTGTTTAGATCGCACAATATTTGCTCTAATACCGTATGGGGATAATTATTTGCAGCTTTTAATTTGTAACTACAGCTTTTCATTTAGAAGAATGCGCTTTTAACTGTCACCGCTTTTCATTCTGAACAAAGCGCTTTTCATTTAGAACAATGCGCTTTTCGTTTAGAACAATGCGCTTTTAAGAACGCCAGCATTATTGAGGGGGCTAGGAGCAGCTTTTCATTTGGAACAAAGCGCTTTTCATTTGGAACAAAGCGCTTTTCATTTTGAACAATGCGCTTTTCATTTTGAATAATGCGCTTTTAATTCTGGCGTTGTGAGACAAAGGGCAAAAGTCCAGAAAAATGCCCGAATGAGCATTTCATTACAATTAATTTAAATTACATTCTTTTTTAAATTTCATTTTAAATTCAGTTGTATTTCTTTCGGACACAGAATATTCCTTCAAAGCAGGCTATGCTTAGGCTCGCCCTGCGCCCACAGTGCACAAGAGTCAGGCTTAACGCGACCGGTGACCGACTTCAGGGCGCGCGGAGCGCGCCCTGAAGTTGGTGGTCGCGCTAAGCCTCAGTTGAGACCCGCCAGGCGCGACGCCGGCCGAGTTTTAGTGCAAACGGTAGGTGGAGTGCTCACTCCCCCATGTACTTAGCCTCCTGCTTAGGCCGGCTGTGTCCCTTCCCTGCTCGCGCTCGCAAGAAATTGCACTTTGAAGCCTATTGGCCTATAGCCACGCCGACAAACTTACCCAAGCAAATTGGGGTGGTTCGCGTCGACGTCAAGTTGCGACTATGCCGTGCGCGACGCAGCAGGGCGTTAAAAGCGGTTTGTTCACTTTAAAAGCGGCTTGTTCAATTTGAAAGCGGTTTGTGCAATTTTCGGTCCAACCGCTGTCAAAAGCGGCATGTTCAAGTTAAAAGCGCATTGTTCATTTTTAAAAGCGCATTGCTTATTTTTAAAAGCGCGTTGTCATTTTTCCGGAGGCTATAAAGAAAGGCGGTTTGTTCATTTTTAAAAGCGCAATGTATATTTTCTAAGCGCTCTTGAATTAAATTAAAAGCGCCCTAAAATACCAGCCATACCGTATGTCTTCAAATAATGCACGTGGGGATTATTATTTCATCGCTGCCAAATTTTGCGCTAATTGACCGGGGAATTATTAGACACGTGGTATTATTAGAGACCCGGAAATTCTTTGAAGATATACGGTATTTAGGGTATGCGCAAAATGTCCCGTATACCGTAATCCTAAAGTCATAGGTCGCCGTCTCTCGCTTGTTTTAGTAACAGCCAGTCCAGTCAGAAGAGGGTCTGCTTGTTTTGGACTGAATGGATGGAAGGCTGACTGACGGACGGTCGGGGGAGTGGGAGGTTAGTCCGCCGAAGGAGAGGAAGTAAGGACTATGCAGATGGGGTCCCCTTCCGCCGCTTCTGACGTCAACTTGGACGGCGGAAGCTCGTCTCGCCGCCTATCGGGCCATCTGTACAAGGTTGCCGTCTTTTCGTCCGCCTCACTTCCCTGACATCTTCCATAGAAACGAAATCGAACTTCAGGTGGAGACGAAGAGCAAGCTGCTGTCGTCGGTGGTGGGCGGGGCCGTCAGAAAGAAGTGCTGGTGCGTGGTGTCGGACGAGTCGCCCTACTTCTACTGGTTCCAGTCCAAAGAGGAACTGACGACGCCGCTGGGCCGAGTGGCGCTCAGCAACGCCTGCTTCACCTTCGACCCCAAGCTGAAGGGGGTCTTCGAGATTCGGTTTGTGTGCGAAAATATGGCCAGAATAGGTTCGGAATTTGAGAAATTTTGGTCCTTTTTGCAGGACCCTCCAGACGCACCACACCTTCGAGGCATCGGGGTCACAGTCTAGGCTGGTGTGGTTGAAGGCGCTTCAGGCGAGTCGCCGAAGGCACCACGAGAAGGAGAAGGAGGACAGTCTCGTGGAGGAGGAGAAGGCGTCGACGCATGCGGATGACGCAAGATCGGTTAGTCTGAATACAAAGGTAAGGTCGCAGGTGGTTGTTAGTTTAACGAAATATTTCCAGGCCAACCGGACACTGGCCGGCGTCCCGGTGGGGCATCTGATCTCGATAGACGGCGGCGGCGTCGCCGACGGTTCGACCGCGCTCGCTGCCCAAGACGATTCTCAGCCCAAAACTAACGACGAGAGCTCAAAAGTGCGCTTCCGCGCGACGGAGAAGCGCAGTGACGGCGGCGACAAACTGGCCGCCGAGCTGGCCGCCGCCGAATCGGCTTCTGCTCAACTGGACTCGGAGTCGTCGCCCCAGGCCACCTTCTACCTGAATGAATTGGGGCAGTTGAACGAGCGCAGTCTCGAGATGCCGGAGGCGATCAACAGTCCCGAGTTCTGGCTGGCCATCCGGGAGCGCGCCAAGCAGTTGGAGGACTCGGAATTCGACAGGCTTCCGCCAAGTTCCAATTCGAAAGAGGCGCGCCTGAGGCACTTGTCCAAGCTTCCGCTCAGACTTCCTGCGGCTGTACTCGGCGCCAGAGGGCCCAAGGCCTGCGAAGGGTGCAGGGAGGTTGGTGCGCATCGATTCGAGCCCTGGCTCTACGTGAGGATCATCGACATTTGAAGCCCGTCGTCCTTTCAGCTGATCCTGACGCTGAACAGTCTCAAGGACCACTGCTTTGATCTGAAGGACGACTTGGGCGCCAATCGCGACCTGGTGACCGGTCTGCGCACCAGTCTCGCCTCGGCCAAGAACCAGTTGGAAGCACTGTGGGTACCACTTGATTCTCTCGAAGTTCTACCTACGTATTTCACGTAGAAACACACCGAGATCTGTTTTGAAGGAAGGCGCTTTCCGGCCTGGAAGCCGACGAGCGAACGGAGTTCCTGCTGCGGCGCGAGAGCCAGCTTACAGAGCTGCAGTTGCGCTGCTCGCAGCAGAATCGCGAGATCGAGCAGCTGCGTCTCGCCTTGAGGTTGGTCTTCTACGCGTCGTGGTGCGCTTGCATCGTTGCATGTGGGAGTTCGCAGCTTGTAGAGCGATATCTGTTACTTATTTATTGTTTATGGTGCACGTTTTCAGCAGCAGCGAGGAGAAGCGCACGGAGGCGGAGTCGAGTCTCGAAGCGATCAAAGAATCCGTGCGCACCAAGGAAGAGCTCATCATGCGCCTCGTCGACCAGAACGAGTCCGCGTCTGCGCCAAAGGGCTCCGACCGATTCTCCTACGGTTGGATACTTCACAAGCTTGCTATAACATCCCATTCTCTGCAGTAATCTAAATAATTCCAGCCCCCAGCTTCGACGACTGGGTCGACGTGGCTGTGGATATCGGCGACCCCATCTCAGCGATGACCAATCAGCGCATGAGCAGCGTGGACGAGCTGAGAATCGACGACCTCCAGGAGATGGGACGCCTGAGGGATTTGGTGGCGGGATACGAGGCCCAGAACCAGTTTCTCAACCAGGAGATTTTGGGTTGGTTGAAAAGAAGAGGTTTTGAAAGTATGAATGCGACGAGTTGCCCCGGCAATCGACACGCAAAGCTCAAACTCCAAAGTATACTTTTGACCAAGCCCACACAGCGCGAGGTACCGTATTCCTGCCGCAGAGTGAGTAACGCAGACCTGTCTTATCGTACCTTGCAGTTGAGCATGCACAGACGGTGTGAGTCGTGGTCCACCTTCTTGCCTAACAGTCAGCGTCAACACTCCACTCACTGCCGATTGCAGACCTGCAGGGCGTGGCGCAGACGCTGGAGGAGCAGACGCAGAAGTTGACGCAAGCGAAGTTCCACACGGAGGCGCTCTACTACCAGATGAAGAGCAAGTACCTCATGGTGCTCAACCACGTCAAGCCGCACAGCTCCAAGGGTATACTGTGGAATGATTTTTCAGTCTATGAAGTGGCACATTTATAGCGAAGATCGTTTCTCGCAGCTCTGAACGCGGCCGAGATCCAGCGCCTGATCGATGAAGCGACCTCGGGTCGAGCGACCACTGAAACTCTAACCCCCCGCCTGAAGCAGCTGATCGGCCAGTCGACGGTGGAGGACGAAGGGCTCAGCGGCGGCGGCAGTCAGTCGGCGGGCACTTCTCCCGCCGGGCTGACGGACAGTCTGGGCTACTACATCTGCAGCCCGAAGACGAGAAGCGACTCCTCCTGCGGAGACCTGGTGGCCGCCGCCGCTCAGTACAAGAAGAAGGGCGACGCCATCGTCTGGAAGGCCAGGAAGGTGGGTACTGTAGTGTTGCTAGTGTAGTTCGTTTGAAATTGTATGCGTAAGTTGTAAGCATAGCTGTTATAGTCTCATTCAAGCTGCGAACGTAAGCAGTAGACATAAGCTGGTAGCGCAAGACAGCTTTAGGCGTAATCTCTAAGCGTAAGCTGTTTGCGTATAAACGTACGCTGTAAGCGTTTGTTGTAGGCTGAAGCGTAAACTGTAACCGTTTCTTTCAGGAGGGCGACGCCGACTTCGAGGCCTGGATCATGAAGTGGGACAGCGTGGTGGTTGGTTTGACGGACGCCAGACCTCTTGTCATCTCGCCCGAGTTGAAGGGCCTCATTCGCACCGGCATTCCAGAGACTTACAGAGAGCGCATCTGGAACTGGTAAGAGATCTAGGTTATACTGAGGGCGCACATTGAATCTGGATATGTTGCTTTGCAGTCTCGTCAACTACTGGGTGCGCGACACGAAGGCCGAACTGGGCAACGGCTACTTCGAGGCGCTGCTGCGGAAGTCGACCGCTAGACTGGAAGAGGACGCCTCCGATTCCGCTATCAAACAGGTAGGAAATCCTATTTGTCAAACTTTCTACAAGAGTTTCCAAGCGTAATCCATCGTCAGATCGACCTGGACCTGTCGCGAACGCTTCCCGAGAACAAGCACTTTGAAACGAGCGGGTCGGCCAAGATCGAGCAGCTGCGACGCGTCCTGTACGCCTACCGCTGGCACAACGCCGACGTCGGCTACTGCCAGGCACAGTAGCTTCTGTCTTATCGGGTTCTACCGAAGTATTCAGAACTGTTCATAAAACTCAGGGTCTGAACCGTATCGCGGCGGTGGCACTATTGAGACTGGGAGAGAGCGACGCCTTCTGGTTCCTGGTCGCTTTCATAGAGCACCTGCAGCCCAAGGACTACTACACGCCCAGTTTGGCCGGCGCATTAGCGGATCAGAAGGTGTGGACATGGCACTGAACTTGTGAAGCGTTAGGTGGAGGTGGAATAGGTGGAGGCTGAAGAATATGGACCGCTTTGAATGGGATGTAATGTTGAGGCGTAGGCGCAACTAACGCATGGTACGCAGCGCACCCCATGCAGCAGATATTCGCGTCGACGAGCGCCCATGTCGACAGTGCGGCCAATTTGAACGGCTTTTGCTTGTCCCCCTTACTTTTCCAGCTGGTTAGAAGAATACGACTGCACAGTATAACCCTACTGCTGTGACAGAGTGCCGCACCGTCATTTCATGACTTCCATTTCCACTTTCCGGTGCTGAACGAGCTGATGTCTGAGAAGGTGCCAAAGGTGGCGGCCGCCCTGCGCGCCTTCGATGTGGACCTGTCGCTGTTCACACTGAGCTGGTTCCTGACCGCCTTTGTGGACACCCTGCCTCCCGTCGTCTACATGCGCATATTTGACGTCCTGCTCTCGGAGGGGAACAAGGTATGGAAATTGTGAGAATTAGTTGGATGGAATGGAAGCTGGTGCTGGATATGGGTGCACTATGGGGGTAGTGAGAGGTGGAAAGCCGTGTCCGCTGGAATGAAGGTTTGCGTCCAAAGTGTAGTGTGTGCTTGTTGCTATACGAAATGGGGGGGAGGACCATGTGGGAATCTTGGGGGAGGGCGGAGAAAAGGTACCAATTTGCTACCCTGTATCCGCATCACAACAACCATCACATTCGCTGCAAGCTCGGAAACAATGCATCTTCCCTACTCTCTGCTTTTGTACACAGGTGCTGTTCCGCTTCGCGCTGGCGGCGCTGCGCATCAGCGAGGCGCAGATCGTCTCCTGCAAGACTGCAGGCGCCCTCCATAGCTGCCTGAGCAAGGTGGGGGACTTCGTCGTCGACTACGACAGACTCGCCAGGGTGGGTGTACTGGATGGATACTGTACAGGGTAGAGTTCTAGGGAAGTGGGGAAGAGTGCGGCCGCAGTAAATTATGTCTGTACAGGGTGTGTAGAAGCCTGTACCTACCTAGCACTCAATATGATATATGGGGTAGGAGGGGGGAGGGGGGTACTGTACAGCGCCAGAAGTCGTCAAAAGTAGATTGTGCTCGTTTCAGATAGCCTTCCACGAGCTGAACCCATTCTCGTTGAAGACCATAGAGGCCAAGCGACAGCATCACTTGCAGGCGATCAAGGTGCGTGTGTGGATTCGCAAAATTTGCATGTATTGTACGTACAATTATCGGTATCATTCTATATACCATTTCAGGAGAGCCAGAAGAGGTGACGCGAAGAGTGTACACAGAATTGTGCCTTGGCATTTTCCACAGTCTATTCACGCTTTTCCCAATATTTATCACGGATATTGCCATCGCGCTATGCTACTCAAAATTAGCCAACTCTATTGCGCATTTCTCAAAATCGCGCCTTATTAGCTGCCTACAGCAGCGCAAGCGGTGATCAAAATACGGTGGATCTGCGATAATGCTCTGTGATTGCTTCGCGTGCTCATTGCTTACGACTAAGCTGACATTGTATTCGCGTTCGCATACCCATTCGTGCAATACTGGTGGGACATCGTCTACAGGGTTAGCAGGGTGTTCGTATCGTATAGTTGAGTCCTATTACAGCGTCAATATTCCGCACGACATTTCGACAGTAGCAGAGACAAGGGTACGAAGTTGCAATGGGACACGAGAGCACTAAAAATAACGGATTTACCAGGTTTACCAAGTCGGACTATGTAGTCAAGTCGTTACTGTACGTATGCCCGCATTTCTTAAATCGGCCACATTCCAACGACTACTAAATTCAGATCGGTGTTGCATTGATCGTGTTGTAGTCTACCTGTGTACCAGTTGAGAGAAAGTTAGCCGGATCAGAATTCATTATTGTCAAGCCGAAGTTTTGTCGAAGAGTCGTCGACGCATGGCGTCGTGTCCTCTCCCTCTGCTCTTGGCGCTGCGGACGACGGTCGACGTCGGCGCAGAGGATTACTCTGTATGTGTCGTCACCGACTTTGGCGTCCAGGCCAAGTCAGTGAAACGACGTTATCGGATTGAGTACTTAGAGTAGTCAAGCTCACGACTCTTATCTGAGCCATTTCCAGGGCGAGCCACTTGGAGTCCGGAAGACTTTCTGAAGGACACGGACCATCGAGCCTGCCTCAGCGCCTTCTTCATCCCCTTGAACCCAAAAGAGCAGCGTCACCTGTTCACCGCCACTTCTACCACTGCGACGACGACCACAACAAATAGCGAAACTTGGAGCACCAACGTCACTACAACCGTCGCAACGACCACCACAAGAGCAGCCGCAAGAACGATGACCACAGCGTTGAACAGTACAGTCGCACCAACGTCGCGACGACCACCACCACAGCAAGCGCAGCGACGTCAGCCATGACTATTCTTACGACCATCAAAGCGGCCCCTGCGACAACTGGAGCAACTGCCTCGACAAGTCATTTACGCTTTGCATTATACGGCTTCTGCGTCTTCTTATGAGTTCCTCATTGTAAGCATGGCACCATTAGGGATGCCATGCATAAGTGCATACTTCACATTCCGCGGGCGCGGTATAAGTAGTTCGCCGTTTATTAGCCTGTTAGCTTCTTAGCTGTGGTTGGAAATAAACTGACTATAGCTTTGACGGGCGCTTAGTTGCGAGGTCTTGAGTGCATTCAGGGATTGAATGACCTTACACTCTTAGAGGTGTTGCAACGAGTACTTGTTCCAGGATTACGGTATCTACGTGGGGGTTGGACTACCTGGTCGTCGCGTTCGGTGGCCTTGTAGTTAGCTGACCTGGTCGTCGCGTTCGGTGGCCTTGTCAGCACGCAGGTTAGTGGATTACGGTATCCTGGGCGGTCGTAGGAGTTAGTAGCAGGAAGTACTAAGGACCGGGCTTGGCCGCCAACTTGGCCTCCTACAGGTGGTGCGTTGTCCGGGAACTGATTCATTCGGTTCACGGTGGACGTACTATCTGATAGGCGGTAGTTCGCGGCAGAGCCTGAGTAGAGTGGTGGGGTGGTGTGAGAATCGGCGGTCGGTGGTCGGTGGGAATCGCTTTTGAGTGAGCGTTGGTAGTGATGGACGCTTCGCAGCCGGAGAAGAAGCCGGTGTCCCTCGCTAGGCGGAGGACGACGGATGAGATCCTGGTGGATGAGAACGTCGATTACGGTCGCGTGGATCCTTCGATCCTGGCGCTGAAAGAGCAGGAGCCGGGACAGAAGGAGAATGCTCAGAAATCGAAGTTGGATGAGAGTGGTCGCACGCATCAGTTCGAGGATGACGAGCCTGATAACAGTGATCGGGATAGTGTCTCTTCTGATGTGGCGGTGTTGCAGGAACCGGCTCCTCAGATAGTGTCTATGTTCGCGGCAATGCAGCGTCAGCAGCAGGAGATGATGCAGATGCAGTTGCAGGCACAGCGCGAAGAGCGTGAGGCTCGAGAGCGTGAAGCTGAACGGAAAGAGCAGTTCCAGCGTGAGGAGGCTGAACGGAAGGAACTGGCGCAGCGTGAGCGGGAGCGTGAGGAGCGGACGGCTAGAGATTTGGCACAGCGGGAACTCGTGCAGCAGATGATGGCTGATAGGGATAGAGATAGAGAAGAGTCGCGCCGTCAGATGGAGGCGATTCTCAATCATTCGCGAGCGCCGCCTGATTCGGCAGGTCCTTTCTCTTCCACAGCGATCGCCACCGATGGCTTAAACGGTTTGGGAACGGTATTGAACACGCTGGCATATACCAGGCCGGGTTTGGCTAAGTTCGCGGGTTTAGACAGAGACAATTTCGCCGACTGGTTCGTCGAGTTTGGAATTGCCGTCGAGAATTATCCGCAGGCAGTCAAACGGAAGTACCTGTTGGAGTTGTTGACGGGTGACGCCCTAAAGTTCTTCATGTCCATGTCGGAGGAGGTGAAGGTCGATTATCAACAGGTCGTCGATCAATTGACCACCAACTTCGCTGATAGGAGGACGCGGACGACTAAGATGGCGTCGCTTTGGAGCCAACGTCAGCAGAACTACCAGTCTGTGTACCAGTGGCGTTCGATCATGGAACGGGAATTCCGTACGGCTGAGAAAGCGATTACGGTGCCTGAGTCGGAAGCTCATCTGTGTCCTTGTGGCAAGAATTGCCATCGTGAGAATGCCAGGAACAAAGCTCGATACGAATCTTGTCAGGCGTACATCGTTCATCAGTCTCTTCTGCCGGCTAATCAGGCTATCTTGAAGGATGACGAGTGGACGGTGAACGGCGTTTTCACGACTGCCGCTGAGAAAGAGAGCGAGCGTGAGATGAAGCAACAGGCCGCTAAGTCGAATTCTGAGCGTGCGCCGAGAGGTCAGCAACAGACTTCTGGTCAGCAGCAACGGAATGTGTCGGTTGGGCCATCGTTTCAAGCGCCGCCTCTGGAGGATGCGCGTCTTGACAGAGTTGGAAATCGTCCATTGTACCGTGGCTCTGAGTCCGCTCGTGAGTGTTTCCGCTGTCGTCAGAAGGGACACGTGGCGGCCGAATGCCAGAATCGAGTGTGCACTTTCTGTCGTGATAAGGGTTACACGCCGTTTCTTGGTCACACGGACGACCGTTGCTTCAAGCAAGAGGCAATCAGGGCGCAGAGGCCTCCAGATCAGCAGTCTCGTCCGCCGGCTGGCGCGCAGAATATGCAGTCGTCGCGCTGGGTGAATGAACCACCGCCTCAGACGCTCGTCCCTCAGTCGGAGATGTCATCAGGGCAAGCTTCGTCGTCGCATAGAGTCGATTCTCAGCCGCCGCCAGTGACGCAGGCTGGTTTTCCTCTAGAATGGTCCGGGAAGGCGTTTGTCATGTCAGCTAGGGATTTGTCGTCTTATGAGTTGTGCCAGCTCTCGAAGCAGGAGAACCAGAAGTCGAAACTGATTCCCGCGACGGATTTCCTCTTTGACGACTTGCCGCAAGTCGCGCCGGATTTGAAGCGCCGATTCAAGAATGGGCAGATGAGGAGTCAGGTCGCCGTTCTAGATTCTGGCGCTACCACGACCACTGTCAGCCCTCGAATCGTCGAGACTTTGCTTCAGAATGGCGGTGCTGATCTAATTACGCAGGATCAGAACTTCCCGTTGACTGGCATTGATGGCTCCACTTTCTCGAGCACTGGTTCAGTGAGGCTGAAGGGCGTCTATTGCTCGCGTGAGAACGAAGCGATTCCGTTCGAAGTGACAGCGCCAGTTAGCTTCAATCTTCCTGTCGATATCTTGATAGGCAACGACCTGATGGAGAAAGTTGGCATTGGGCTCTCGAATGGCCAAGGGAAGGTGTTTCCGTCGGCCGCTGTACCTTCGTCCTTTGACGTTGACGAGTCGATTCAGCCGGTTAGGGCTCGGATTCCCAGGAATTGGGAGGAGGATTACCGTCAAACTTCTGCTCTTTGCTCTTTGAATTTTTCTTTCTTGTTTGCAAACGAAGAAAGAAGAGGTGCTCCGGACATGTCGGCTGCTTCCGCTCCGCCCAAGCTGCCTACCGCCCCGGTGCCGGCCGACTACAGGGACAAGACATCGGCGGAGGAGGTGACGCGCTCGGCCACGAAAGAAGATACCACCAGTGGCGGGTCGATGGCCAACAGCTCGACGGGCAAGCGGCGCAACCTGTGGTGGCAGCGAGGAGGTGGACGCGGCGCCAAGCGAGGGCGATGGGCCAACACGAACATCTCCAGGGAGGCGCTGCTGGCTCGTACGGGCCCCGTCAAGACGGCCTACCAAGAGAGGGTCCACAAGGCGCTGAACCTGCTGGCGGAAAAGGAGAAGAGGGAGGCGTCTGTGTCGAAGGCGGTGCTGGCGTCGGCGGGAGGAGCGTCCTCGAGCGGGGGGTCCGGAACGGCCAAGAAACGACGTCAGCGACGCAACAGGGCTCGCAGGGCGAAGAAGGCGGCTGTGAAGACGATCCAAGGTTCCGCCGCCGCTGCCGATGGTGTCAAGGGCTTCAACTGTCCCGACAAGAGCCTTCCCGACACCGACTCCTCTGCCAAGGTCGACGACTGCTACCAAGAACGAGCCCGAGGGCAACAACGGCAACTCCCAGCTGGTCAAGGACGGCGACTCCTTCATCCCCTAGAAGATCCCCATTCCCCGATCAGTGATCAGCGACCCAGTGATCTCTCCGAGACCTCCACTGTTCGGGATTTTCCCCAGTACCTCTCGCGTCTTCGTGTTCTCCTACTGCCGGTTCGCTGCTGTGCCCGGCCCTTTCTGCCCCTGTGTGAGTGGGCGAAGAAGTGTTGAGTTTGGGAGAGAGAGTTGTACATGGGAACCTGCACTTGAAGGATCAGAGAGAAACTCGCGGTCAGAGATGAAAGGGGTGATGGTGGAGTTCTTCACGTTTTCCTCTTGGCCAATGGTCACGGCTAAGTTCGGAGTACTTGATTGAACTAGAACTTGACGCTCTCTTCTTGAAAGAGAGGGGAGAGGAAGAGATGACAAGCATAAGAACAGAAGGGCCGATGGGCCGAGGAAGCGATTATACTGGCGCGTGGTGTACGCTCATAGTGTACCTGAGGCGATAGGCGGAGTTGACACGCCTGACACTTGGGTTACTGTAGGTGTGGTCGTCACGTTTGTGTCTAATATTTTCTCGTGTGGGGTTTTAAGGTTTCGTCAACTGGTCGGTCAAGTCATCTGGTCGCCCGGTTCGTTCGAGTTCGTTCAAGCCTTCTGGTCGTTCAAGGTCGCCCAGTTCTACGCGTTCGAGGAACTCAGTGATCGTGATCAGTGACATACGATCATAGGCTCTAAGCATTGGCGACACGGCCCTTCTGTTTGAATGGGGCGTGTAAGCATGGCACCATTAGGGATGCCATGCATAAGTGCATACTTCACATTCCGCGGGCGCGGTATAAGTAGTTCGCCGTTTATTAGCCTGTTAGCTTCTTAGCTGTGGTTGGAAATAAACTGACTATAGCTTTGACGGGCGCTTAGTTGCGAGGTCTTGAGTGCATTCAGGGATTGAATGACCTTACACTCTTAGAGGTGTTGCAACGAGTACTTGTTCCAGGATTACGGTATCTACGTGGGGGTTGGACTACCTGGTCGTCGCGTTCGGTGGCCTTGTAGTTAGCTGACCTGGTCGTCGCGTTCGGTGGCCTTGTCAGCACGCAGGTTAGTGGATTACGGTATCCTGGGCGGTCGTAGGAGTTAGTAGCAGGAAGTACTAAGGACCGGGCTTGGCCGCCAACTTGGCCTCCTACATCATTCAGGGACGTTGCCCGCGCCTCAGCCTCCCCCTCGCGACGACACGTCTGGCACAACTTCGGCAGCTTCAAATCTCACTACCCATGCGATTGGAAATACGACGGTTCCCCAAAACAGCACCAGTGCTGTCGGCAAGACAAGTGCGGCGCCAGTCACCGAAAGCGCCGGCTGATTGAGCCTACTTTGGATTATTGTATGCGCCGCTGCGGCGCTTGCCGGTTTGGCGGCGGCATTGTTCTCCCCGTCTTGCTTCTGTGCTGTCGAAAGAGGAAAGCCGCCGAAGAGAAGAAGCAGAAGAAGCATGAGAAGCGTCGAAACGCCAAGAAGGACGGCAAAGGGAAAGAGGAAAATGACTCAGTGCTCGTTGTCACCGGCGACAGGAATCAGCTCCTTCTGGGCGCCGAAAACACTGAATACTCAGAAAACGATGCGAATTCTTTTGGTTTCGACACGACGGAATCGTTTTATTACGGAGACACAACCATGACGGAGTAACTGTCGCCAGTATAAATAAATAAATAAGTGAATAAATAAATAAATAAATAATTAATTAAATAAATAAATAAAATAACTAATAGACTATTAAACTAACTCATTCCTTAACTATTTCCAAAATCTCCGAAATTTGTCCGAATTGGGATTTTGCGTGCTTAAGCGAAAAATGACCCCAAAATTTGTCCGTAGTACTACGTACTATAACGTGTGCGTAGTGCTTAAGCTTAGCCATCTGTGAACTGCACGGGCGATTTCCCATACTTTGCAAAAAAACCCCCAAAATTTGTCCGTAGTACTACGTACTTTAACGTGTGCGTAGTGCTTAAGGGGAGTCATCTATGAACCGCACGGGCGACATTGGCATAATTTGTCGGGGCCTTTTCTACAGCGTGTAAATTGTTAAATTTAAGACCGTCTAAGTTAGTCATTGGCGACATGCTGCATTAACTACTACCCTACGTACAGTAATCCCACACCTTCTACAGTTGTGCGTACACCTGTGCACCTTGCGCAGCTCTTGCAGGCTGTCCAAGGACTGCCAAAATATCCAGTGATGGTCTTTCTCAAAAGAGGAGCCAACTTTCACCGAACCGCTCCCGACTACCCCACGGAAGGCATCGTTGTGAATCTTGTCAAGCGCGGAATTGTCTTCGTCACACTCAATTACCGAGAGTCCGCTCTTGGTAAAGACGCCGTTACCTATGTACATAACTGGGCTGGGTAACGCTTGGATGCCTAAATGCCTTCAGGAGATTTCACGACGCATTCCGAAGAATTCCCCGCCAACCGACGCATGTTGGACGTTCTCATGGGTCTTCAGTGGATCCATGATGAAATCGCTGCATTCGGTGGCGACCCAACAAGGGTTACGGTATCCGGCTCCAACTTCGGCGGCTGCCAAGCGGCTCTTCTCGCCTATTCGCCTCTGTCCGAAGGTACCGTAATTGCAGCATGTGTACATACAGGGTGTCCCACGGTGGGTGTTTCAACTTTGATGAGCTCTCGCGCGCCGCTGCGTTGGCCGATTTTGCTGAAATCGTGCACATAAGTGCTACCAAGTGTAACTTAGACACCTGCAAAATTTCAGCGCCCTACACAAATTCACACGTGAATCCGGCCCCAAAACGCATAAGATGACACTTTGTGTTGGCTCGCTGGCTTGTGGCAGCGACAAAGTTGGCTTAGTTGCAGCTACTTTGGCGCGACTTGTACCACCACAAAGAAGACAAGTTGAGCTTTTGAGCGGTGTTGGAACGAACATCGTAGCTTGTAGCACGCTCTCGAACAATCGAATCGAAGCTAGTCTGCAAACCCATAATCAGGCCCCACCAGCTGCTCTTGCTGCTGCAGGGCCTCCTCCACGAGGCCCAACGTCTTTGACGAATTATTCGTTTTGGCACTGGATTCACGCGCGAATGAGTGTAGAGAGCTGATATTTTGCAGATGTCTAAGTTACACTTGGTAGTACTTATGTACAAAATTTCAGCAAATTCGGTCAACGCAGCGGCGTGCGGGAGCTCATCAAAGTTGAAACACCCACCGTGGGACACCCTGTACATTATGTACATGGATACCATGTTGTTGAGAAGACAATTCACAGGGCTTGTTCATCGCGTGATCTCGATGGGCGCTACAATCACCACTCAACGCCGGAAGCCCTTCTGCGACGGCGTCGATCCTCCCGAGAATCCCAGAAGCCGGTGGCTGGCCATGAGCTTCTGCGGCCTGACGGCGGAGGAATGGGACGACGCTAGAGCTTCGCCAGAGGCAATGGCCAAGCTCCGGCGCTGTCTTCTCGTGGAGAAAAGCGCCGAAGAAATCAACCTATTCGAGTTCTATAATTTCCCGGTGAACACAGCGATTTGTGATCTGGTCGAATCGAAACCGCGAACCTTCTTCCAACATTTGAGCTTCACAACGGCTTCAAGCCGATCGTCGACGGCCCTGGAGGCTTCCTGCCTGCGCCCATCAACGATCTGCGGCGCACGATGCGCCACATGCCAGTAATGATGGGCCGCTCGGCCTTCGACTATCCGCCCCACTTCGGCATTTTCCCAACGGGCGAGTCAAGCGCAGGGGTGACCATAGAAACTGATTTAGTTTCAGTTTCAGTTTCAGTATCAGTACCAGTTTTCTTTCTAGTTTCAGTTTCAGTTTCAGTAAGGAATTTTCTTGAGTTTCAGTTTCAGTTACTGGAACTGAGTTTCAGTATTAAGTACGCTGTTCGCGGCTGTAAAGCGCACATGCAACCTCGCATGGATGCGTTACTGCGTTGCTGATTACCATACATAAGGTGCATTCAAAGTTTAGTCATTGTCAATCAAGCAAAGTGCCGAATCAACCTAAGATGAACCAAACATACGCCTCAAACACTGAAACTGAAACTGAAACTAGTTTCAGTAGTGCGCACTAAAACTAGTTTCAGTATTGCACTAATACTGATTCCTTCTGTGGAGTTTCAGTTTCAGTTTCAGTTTCAATATAGCTGACCATTTTAGTTTCAGTTTCAGTTTCAGTATATTTATAGAAACTGAAACTGAAACTGAAACTAGTTTCAGTTTCTATGGTCACCCCTGGTCAAGCGAGATCCCTAGCCTATTTTCGTTACCTCGTGATGTATTTTCATTACTCTTCAGATGGACTGCCCTTCAATAGGACAATGTATCAGCAGGCTGTAACAACCAACTTAGATCTGGGACCCTTCCTACAATCCTACTACCCAGCGGTCTCTGACCCCGCCAAGCGTCAGGAGTTGAACCGAATCTTTCTCGAGTACAACTTGGATCTGCTGCCACTCACGGACGAGTTCTACTACTCTATCGCCTTCTACAGGGTAAAGAAACCCTTTGGTTGAAGTACCGTGCAATATCTGGCTACGCAGTGCCGATTTCAGCTGGGCGACGACGAGCACGTCCGCTCCTTCGTTAACGAAGCCAAAAATTTGGCTCGCGTGGCCAGGAATCCAAAAATATACCTTTACCAAGTGGACTACGCAGCTGAAGTGCTGAAGAAGTTCTTCCCTCAAGAACACAACCCGCCCCACCACTTGTGTAAGCGCAGGGATATCACAAATTGCTCTCATAAGCAAGTATCGTTCACGGCGTGGCCTTTGCAGACCCGGACAGCGGCGTGGAGCAGAAGTACCTCCTGCTGGACGTCGTCTTTCCCCTGACCAACGTGAGCAAGGAGGATTTGCGCTTCTATGAGGGCATGGCCGTCCTCTGGACAAACTTCGTCAAATATGGGTGAGTAGAGAATGACGGCGTTCTTTGGATCGTCTAGAACTACACTTTGTCTGTGTAGCATGCCAACTAAAGAGTAACTGATAGGCACCTTGAAATGCCGTTCAGCAATCCAACCCCTGAAACGGGCGAATGGCAACCTCTGACGGAGTATGAACCGCTGAAGTACATGTCGATCTATTCACCGCCAACAATGGAGGGCTACTTCAAGCCAAGGGCGGACATACTCTTCAACAGGATTGTGCCTTCTATTCTAGGCAACGGCCAAGAAAGAGTGTTTGACTTTGACCAAGGCTTTGACTAAGCTATTATCTCAGCAGGAAGGAGTTGGTGCACTGTAATTGAATTTCTGTTGTATTCCATGGCTGAAGATACTTGCTGTACATAGATAGATGTGATGTGCTACATGCTTCGCTAGAATTGTACCTCCCTGCATCACATCAAGCAAGATCACAAGAAATGCACTTCCTACTGTCATGTTATCACAGCAAACGAAGGTAATACGGCAGAGCATGCTAAAACAGGTCATGAACAGTGGTGATCAGAGTTACAAGAAGCGCCCCCTCCGGAAAACTACTCTGTGTCTAAGCCAGAAATCGAAGACACATCTAACCCGACATTCTAGAAATAAAGCCAAACCAACAACTGTATTAGAACAAGTTTATTAGTGTCATGCCATATCTTCTCTGCCTAGTCGCCCTCCGCCATGTCGTTGTCGTCGTCGTTGCCTCCTGCGGCAGCGCCCGCTCTTCCAGCCGTTCCGACAAGCTCGGCCACGAAATCGGCCTGGTTGTCGAAGAGCTGCGCCCACTCGTCCGACTGCCTGATTGCTCCAGACAGCGGCCCGACGTCAGGACGGGCACACAAGCCTCCGTTAGGCGTCTGAAACGCACAGCGACTGTCAGGCGAAGCACACGGTTCTATTGTGGGCCTATGTACGACAATCGCAATGGCCAAATGGACGTTTCAATCAAAAGAGCGGACCTGGACCCCGGTTCTCTAGTGAGTGGAATGAGACGCGTCACGTTGCTGCAGTCGACGATGATGAGCAGCCACTCTTCGATCGCCTCTATCAGTGGCCGAATACGGTAGCTGAAGTGATGGAGACAACTCCCGTAGTGCATGTGGTACAGTGCCGCTCTCAGCACTGAAAGAAGAAACTTGAGTATTCCTCACCGATGAGCGAACTTCAAAACATCGCCAATCGTGTCCAGCTCCATGTTCTCGAAGTCGGGCTTCTCGCCGTAGACGAAGCGAAGTGCAACCATCAGGGCCACTCGATCGATATCCGGCACCATTTCCATTTCGTCGAACTCTCCGGAGAACAGCTGCGTGAAGCGCTCCGACGCGGCGGACAACACGAAGCTGTGAGCCTGAGTCGACAATTCTGACAGTACTTGACGCCTGTCCGAACGTACATACATAGTTACATCGGATGCGCATATGTATTATGTGTATAATGGTGTGATCCAGACAATTTTCGTGTCGCACGCACCGCGATTGTGACGTGTAAGGTGGAGCCGCGACAGCTTTCTGGGCTGCAGCATTCAGAAAGTTGTTACATCAAGTACAGTACGGCTAGCGATGCATATAAAAACTAAACCTGAGTTAATTTTTGTTTTTTACCTAGTTAAAAAACTGGAGCTGAGTTACTTTTTGTTTTTTACCTGGTTAAAAAACTGGACCTGAGTTAATTTTTTAATCAAAAACTAGTTTTTTAACTGAGCAGTTAAAAATTAGTTTTTGAACTGCAGTGCTTCAGTCACAAAGTCCGCAAATTGAGTCTTGTCATTCCTGAAAAACCATTTGCGTGGCCGATTTGGCCTATGTCGGAGGTGGCTTGGTGATAGTGAGACAAGTTTCAGACAAATTTTGGAGAGTTACTGACAGTTCTGATGGTCATAATCAGTCAAAAGCACATTTCTAGTGCGATATAATTAAAAAACTGTTAAAAAACTGGCTGGCTTGAGTTACTTTTTTAACTGCAGTTAAAAAACTAGCCCAAAATTAGTTAATTTTTGTGAGTTTTTTAACAGCTAGTTGGTAAAAAACTCCAAAATTAGTTATGTTTAGTTTTTAGTTTCGTAACTCGGAGTTTTTATATGCATCGCTAAGTACGGCACTGACTCTGATTGAAATGTCGTCTCTCTCGGCCACTAACGTAACATCTGCCAACTCTCCCGACTCGAGCATGGCCAGACTCCGATCGACCGCCGCATGTCGAAAGCGTTCGGCCGACCATTCAAGGTCGGGCCCTGAGCCATGCAGTGTCACTCGCACGAAAATCGGTCGATCCGGCGCCTGTGCACCAACGCAAGTGTTCTGCGGAATTCCGCATTTGTACCTTTCGATTAGATCCAGTAAATGGTACATTGTAAGTACCCAGTTACACAACTAGCCAAAGCGAATAGGTATCCAGTCGTTTCTTACCACCACATTTCGTCAGACTCTCATCGTCATCTGACAGGTTTAGAGAGAAGCGGTTTCACAATGCGAGAAACAAGAAGGATCACAATAGCGCGCTTTCACGCGTTGATTTGACCTCGATCGAACACGGTTGCGTTTTGCAAGTGGCTTTGGTGGCAAGGCAACGATCGCACGTGAAAGCGGTCAAGCTGGCCTCACACCTGCCAACTCTTCTAAAACTTCACGTGAAAAGGCCACCTTCACGTTGACGTGGAGTAGACCGCCGAATCCATTTGGAGGGGCGTCGAAGTAAAGCCGGCCGATGGAGAACCAGGCACGCTCTCGGCTATAGTCGAAGGGGCGTGGGGCGCCCCTCAGTTGGATAGAGCCCACCCCGTGACCCAGTTGGCACACCACCAGAAGCCGATCCTGGGAATCGCGACAACGTTTGTCGACGACGACGACGACAACGGCGACGACGACGAAGACGACGACGACGGCGACGACGACGATGACGACGACGACAACAGATTACGTACGTGTAGTGTGTACATCAACGTACATGCACACAAACGAGGGCACGTACATCAACAGAATCTGTGCTACGACTCAGGCAAATCTGACAGGATGGCGTCCACTTGTTGAGACCTCGTCTGCCAGAGCTGTAAGGCTGCACTGTTCCGTAACGTAGCCGGTAGAAAGAAGAGCATTGTTTGTGAACGTGGAACAGTCTCTGAGCGCGCCACTCAACTTGGTCTGTCTGTTACACACCCCTTGCCGCCCATTTGTGGTCAAGTTTCGCAAGAGAGAGTGAATGCTTCGTTGCTGAGTGGCTCGAGACCGATTTTATCGTTTACGTTTCGCCGCTGTGCATCGGGAAACTCGATATCTCTTGCGCAGTCAGCAAAAATCTTTCTCTTCCTCTCTCACTCCAGGAACATGGAGGTACGTGTGCAGAAACATGTAAGAAGGAGGTACCTACGTGGACTATGATGCGTGTGCGTATTGCTCCTGGCGTGCGGCGTATGTGCTCTCAGCGCCACACTGTACATGTTGCACGATGATTGACGCTGGTATAATTTTGTGTGATCCAACTCCGTCGCTAAAGTTCCGCACTTTGGTAGTGGCGGAAACTAACGCAGCAGCAACTACAGTTTACAACTCAACTACTACACATCTTGTCGTTGTATGCGCCTCAGTTTGATTCTCCTTGCGCTGTCCCAGTGTGCGTGGTGTGACGACAGTTGCGACGGAAGCAATAACAACAACAACAGTCTCAAGGAAGTCGAGGAAATGGCGGCTGCAGCGGTTGAGAAGTTGGGCGGCGGCCACCCTTCCTACGAGGAAGAGCAGGCGATTTCAGCCGCCTTCACTGACGATCAGAAGTTGTGGATTGCCAAGCTAACAGGTCTCACAAAATGTGGATGAAGTTTAGATGCAATAGACTTATTCATTCATATGTGTTCCAGGCGTGAACCAAGACAAGTACAGCTACTATCACCGCACGCTGTTGACCGGCGGCTCCATTCTCTGCTTCGATCTCGCCGCGAAGCAGTGGCTGTCGGCGACGAAGTTCGAGGCCATCGACAAGGACGAGAATCGCGAGGAGATCTTGTTCGGATGTGGGTGGATTTGGAAAGAAGTTTTGTCTTTTATTCAATGTTTGAGAGCTGATTTCTACAGGGAAGTCCCACCTGATGCTGTTGATTTACCAGCGCTACGAGGGCGTCAAGTACCGCCAGCTGATGGAATTCACCGTGGCCGAGGGTTGGAAGACGGTGGCTGATTTTCAGGTAAAACCAACTTTGATTCGTCCTTCTTTTACAGTCCTACATACCTTCAATTGGCAGGTCGACCCGAGCACCGGCTTCTCCTCCGGCTATAGAGGGGAAGTGGCCTATTCCGTGGAAGACTACGGACTGACTTTGGCTGCCACCAACGAAGGCGACGGCTCTGTCACGTTGTCGAAGCTGACTCTGAAGGAGGAGAGTGGCGTCTTGTCCGGGAAGGTGGAGCTGGTCATGGACCTGCCGCTTGGAGCCGCCCCGTTCTTTGGGGTGGGCAGTTTTGAGAAGCTTTGTATTGTTGGAACTGTAAGCAGGAAGGTGGCTTTCAGGGCAGCGGCTGGGTCGTGGGCGTGGCCGACTGCGGCGAGATGATCCTGACGCTGGGCGGCTCGCAGGGCTGCGGCTTCCACTGGGAACCCCTGACGCTCTCCGTCGCTTCCGTGGCCGACAAGAACGCCGGACTTCTGAAGAAGGAGGTTGGCTGACGAGAGCCTTCCTTCCCTACCATGCTCCAACTCCCTCCCTCCCTCCTTCTTTCCCTTCTTCCCTCCCTCCCTCTCCCCTCCCCATGTCCCCACTTGTCATCTCTTCTCTTCAGCACGACCACCGGAGGCCGCCGTGGGGCTTCTCCGGGCCGCGTCACATGTTCCGCCTTCCCTCTGTCAACAAGTGGCTGATGTTGGGCGGCTCCACCCCTCGCGGCATGGAGCAGACCGACTTCAACTACGAGGTCTGGAGCCTCGACGTGTCGAAGGCCAACCTGGACGGGCTTCTGTGGAAGAAGGAAGGGGTGGAGATACCCAAGGAGATTCTGAAGTACGACTTCTCGGTCGCCGCCGATACCAGTGCTAAAACGGTGTACTTGGTGGATTTGAAGAACGGCGTCTGGAAGATGACCGTTTGAGGGCGTTGAAAAGTTTGAGGCATACTCCGTTAGGTTGGGGCAGCTGTTGGTCTCTGTTTTAGGTACAGTAATTCGATTCGAGTTTTGGGAGCGATTTCATGGGTACAACATACATAGGTGCGACAAGACGACAATCGATCTTTGTCAGGTGATGGGTTCCTGCCTTCTTCGTGATGATCTATAGCAATTGTTGACAGTTGATCTTCCGTTATGAATGTTTTATTGCGTGACCAGTCTAGAGCGTCGCCTCTTTGACTAATCACTAGATCTTGGTGTTTAATCGCAATTCGGTCTGAAACTTGCGTATCATCGGTGAATCGTACCCTTGTCCCTTGCCGCCAGCAATGGACACAAGGTTCACTTCTACATATACCAATCAAAATGGAATGGAACGCGTTGGGAAGTGACGCCGAATACTTACGACTTTCCAATACGCAAGTAGGTACACGGAAACACTTAGGGAGCTATGCCGGCTTCACGTGGTACTGTATCTCGCACGAATGGCGAGCAACAAACGGTGAAGAAAGAGAAACGCAACACCGTGGCAACCGCTCACTGATGCGGACTGCACCTACATGTACGATGTGAGACAGACGATTGGGAAGACGGACGTTTGGGACCACATACGACTTTCTGCACCTTGAGAATGTACGGTCGGTAGAGTTGCATGCTTTAGTCGGAAGACAGTTGCCAATACAATACTGTCGAGTCGATACCTCAGAAACCAATCCGAATGGCGTCGGAAGCCAGTGTGTTGCTTCTCCTCCTCAGCGCGCTTATGACTTGAAATTCGACAAATGGCGGTGGGCCTGACTCGGTTGACCTTCACGCTATAGACGTAGCAGTAACCACATGCTGTACCGGAAGTTAAACGTCTTTCAGTCGTCTGCCACAGCAGTGCCAACGGCCGGTGTCTGACCGTGTTGTCGCCAGAGACGGACTACCAGGGAGCTGTGACTGCTTGCGCCGCTGCAGGTGGACAGCTGGCCGCCATGGTCACACCTGATGAAGACACGCTGCTGCGCGCCAATGGGCCAAGTAACTTTTTGCAGAACTCATCGTCTGTCAAATGTGGTACGTAAATTTTCCCGTTGGCAGCGCACGAATACCTGTGGATCAGCCTACTCCAGCGGGCGGGTCAGTCAAGGCTGGACGAAGGTTGGCAGTGGCTGATCAGCGGCCGCCTTGTGGAGGCCACCGTCAATTGGTACAGCGCCTCTGAGCCCAACGACAGAGTGAACGGGGGGACAAACTACGTCGAGGACGGCGAGGAGAACTTCGCCGTGCTCTACAAAGGCGCGGGACAGGTGGCGGACGTCGCGGCCAACCAAGCAGCCCTGCCAGTCTGTTGGATGGATGGTGGGCCCAGCTTTGAGTCACGATTGCCCACGACCTGCCGTTCTTCACCTATGTATGTACATCCGACTTCGACAAAATCTGGATGTTCCTGTGTTCAGTCCACCCCAAAAGCGTCCTCTACACTCTATGGGCTCAGGGGTCGAGGCTGATCAACGTGGTGCCAATGGCAGAGACCGAGGCGGGAGTGGAGTCGGACTGCGCCTTCTTCTGCCTGCCCCAGCCCAACTGCGGCGCCTTCAGTTTTCACTTCGACAGTCGCCTCTGCACCACCTTCGTCGTCCCCAACGGAGACGAGAGCCAACTGCAAACCGAACAGGAAACCAATTCGCGCATCTGGCTTCGCATGGGCGATTTGTGATATTGTGGCTCTTTCTTTGGGTGTTATGTAGACCACTGAGCATGACGCCAGTAGCATAGAACATCTGCCTATGTCGTCGGCAAAAATGCTGTTCTGAAAAATGTCAAAATTGCGCTCGTACAGTAACCGCTTCGAAGAGACGCACTCACCTGGAAAATTGGTAAAAGGCGCGACGACGACGGCGGCGACGACGACGACGCTAGCATTCACAACCCAGCGTGGTCATAAGTCAAAGCAGAAGCTATGGTCACCCTGAGGCTAAGCTTAAGTATGAGCTGAGCATAATCTTAAGCGAAGTCTGCTTAGGAAGAAAGTCTTACTTATGCACAGTGTTGCTGTCCAATGCGGGTTTTCACTGAACTGTATGTTTTCCCGGCCACATGTGTTCACATAGTGTATGTGATCACTGGTCACTATGCGAACATATCCTTGACTTGCCGATATGCTGTTACATACATGTGCCCTTTGCGCAAGGAACAATGAGTTTGGCGAAGTCCACGAAGTGGTGTCTACTGTGCATAATGCAAACTCACGTGAGAAATGCAGTATTCATAATGTTATGATGAACTAACTTGGCCTAGCGTCCATTCAACTTGGAGACTATATTGCTCCGCCTACTTACTTACGCTTGGGATTCCAAAGAGGCTTGCCAAGGTTATAAGGTCCAAGGTTGTAAGGGGCACTCTGGCCGATTGGTGTCATGGTGTGATGCATTATGCATCGGATATAATGTAACCTCGACAAGCGGATCACGCCTCAGCGGTCGTGAACAACGCGCGCCGAGAATTCGGGCCGTAGCAACAGGATTTTTCGAGTGATAGCCGTCCACCCACCTTCTCCAACCATTGGTCAAACTCAGACTCTAAGGCCGGAGCTGCTGCAAACCGTGTAGACACAGAGAAAAGAAACGGATACCTAGTCCCTCTATGCTCTACTAAATACCAGACAGTTGCCGCTCTCGACTAAATGGCGTCGAAAGGCCCGATGCTTTTGCCGCTCGTTGGGGTTCTTCTCGTGGCATTTGACACGGACGCGGCGGGTACGGTAGATCGACAAATGGACTGCGACATGCAGAAACAAACCGTAGTCCTGCTGTCGTCTGTTTCAGCCACATGTCACAGCAGCGTCAACGGTCGGTGTCTGTCGGTTGTCGGTGAAGCGACCAACTACGACGGAGCTGTGGCCGCTTGCGCCGCTGCAGGTGGACAGCTGGCCGTCATGGTCACTCCTGAAGAGGACACGCTGATACGGGCCAACGGGCCCGGTGAGCAGAGAATCGTAATGCGTAGTGTGCATTACGAACGCACTTGGGAAAGAATTGACTAATTGTTCCCACTAGTATTCACGAACTGACGCTGCTGCAGCGCCCAGTCCAGCTCAAATTCTCAAATTATATTGTGTATCGACAGCACGCCACAGCTGACGTTATCCTCTGAGAGCAGAGGGTATGAGCTAGGTACATACAGGTGCGTGAATAACAGTGAGAACACTGACTTTCTAGCCGTGGTTCTCAAGCGTGACTGCACTGATCGCACCCAAAACTGGTCACGATATATACAGGATGTCTTTGATAAACTGTAAAAATATATACAATTTGGTCCAAAGAACAGTAAATGGCATCGTTTTGCGCAACACCATGTCTAAAATCGAATGCGACGCATTTCCGCAGTGGAGAAGATGCTGGCCATGGTCTTCTCCAGGACTATCGAGGCCAGCATCTTCACTGTGTAAATGCGTCACACTCGATTTTAGACATGGTGTTGCGCAAAACGATGCCATTTACTGCAAAATGTTCTTTGGACCAAATTGTATATAATTTTCACACTAGTTTGTCAAAGACATCCTGTAGTACATCGTGTCCAATTCTTGGTGCGACCTGTGCAGTCGCGCTTGAAAACCACGGCCATCAGTGTCCTCACTTCTATTTACGCACCCTGTAGATGCTGTTGGGGCGTCGTCGGCACTGCAACCGGTGCTTGTGTCAAAATTGGGTTCCATTGACAGGTCACACCTTCTACTGGATCAATCTCGTCCAGCAGGCGGGTCAGTCGAGCCTGGGCGCCAACTGGGAGTGGCTGATCGGCGGCCAGCGGGTGGCGGCCTCCGTCAACTGGTACAGTTCAGAGCCCAACGACTACGACCCAGACGGCCGCCGTACGATCAACGTCGAGGACGGCGAAGAGAACAACGGAGTGATGTATCAAGGCCAGGGCAGTATGGCAGACGTCTCGGCCGCTCACAGCGCACTGCCGATCTGCTGGATGGACGGTTGGCTTCCCTGAACTTCTTACTGTCTACGGCTAGCTGTTGCATCAAGATGGCCGTGCATCCTCCAATGACCACCGTTCCTGGTGTAAATAGCGAAATGTATGCTCAATCAACGAAGTTCAGTGAATATACAAGTATGTATAGTATGTGTAGTGTTGTGTATACCTAGTATGCACACATATAGTGAAGAAATATTCTATATTTCGAATAGCGAACTTCTCTTCTTGCCATTCAGAAGTTTGCGAAGCATAAGACAGCGGCTGTAATGCACAGCGAGTTGACGTACATAAGATCAACTGTGACTCTCCTGACTAGACGACTGCAACCCCAATCCATGTGCGCACGGCACTTGCACCGACACGGGGCTCAACACCTTCCAGTGTGCCTGCTACAGTGGCTGGGTCGGCGCCACCTGCGTCCAAGGCACAGTCTGCTTGTCTACCGCTGTTGCCCGAGAATTCTCAGTGTCGTCTGCACTTGTAGACGCCGACGACTGCAACCCCACCAACCCTTGCGCCCACGGAAGTTGTTTGGATACGGGGACGAACAGCTTTCAGTGCACCTGTGATTCCGGTTGGGCGGGCGCCACTTGCTCTCAAGGTACGTAAGTACATATAGAATGTTACCCCAAATTGCGATTTATGCAAGTTTGTGGAGTGAGGTTGCTTGTTGCGCTTTCAGACATCGACGACTGCAGTCCTAATCCGTGCTCTCACGGCAGCTGTTTGGACACTGGGACGAACAGCTTTCAATGCACCTGTAATTCAGGATGGGCCGGCCCCAACTGCAATCAAGGTTGCGTCGTCTTACGCAGCTTACCGTGGTATTATCACCCACAGTGCAAAATTCGTCATGAACTCGTCTACATGATTCAAGACAATTGAAACGTTAAAGTTCTGCGCAACGCTAGAATTCTTTGAAGTATTGAATCGATGTCTTTTCTCTCGACTTCATTACAGTAATCTTTAGACGCCGACGACTGCAACCCCACCAATCCCTGCGCACACGGAGATTGCCTGGACAGTGGGACGAACAGCTTTCAGTGCACCTGCCATTCTGGTTGGACTGGCGGCACTTGTGCTGAGGGTATGCACCACTGCTGCTAAATTGGCCCCTCACTTTCCCCGAACACTCCTGGTAATGTACACACGAGTTCAGGCTGCTAATCACTTGTCAGTTCGCCGGCCTACCAAGTATTAGCACTTGACAGAAGCCTTGAGAAGTCGCTCAGCGTCCCCAGATGTTTTGATGGCCAAGTCTGACATTGATGGGTACATCGTTTCTCTTACAGACGTCGACGACTGCAGCCCGAACCCCTGTCAGCATGGCGACTGCACCGACACTGGAACCAACAGCTTCGAATGTGGCTGCCACTCCGGATGGGCTGGTGCCGTCTGCGACCAAGGTTGACGTAGGAGTTCAAGGAATATTCGTTATTGAATTTGTGTGCTGAGTAAATTAGTTTGTAAATCTGTGCTTCTAGACATCGACGACTGCAGCCCGAATCCCTGCAACCAGGGCTCTTGTGAGGACACTGGTCCCAATAGCTTCACGTGCACTTGTGACACTGGATGGACTGGCGCCACCTGCAATGAAGGTGCACACACGCCTGTCTGAGCGACTGGGTTCAGCCTATATGTGCGTGACTGGGCTTCCATACAGTCTAACCGTAAAGTTTGTGCCAGATGTGAACGACTGCACCAGCGAGCCTTGCGTCTACGGCAGCTGCATTGACCAAGGCGCCAATAGCTACAGTTGCCAGTGTGCTCCAGACTGGGGTGGGAGACATTGCGACCAAGGTATACAAGCGCATGACCACTTTCGAAGTTTGTTGAATGACGTAGACGCCACTCAATCTCACTCCAGCTACCTCATCCAGCGGCGTTCGATTCTCCCTGTGGTCCAAGGGGTCGAGACTGACAAACGGAGTTCCAGTGACAGCGGTGGAGGCGGAAAGCGAGCGTCACTGCGCCGGTCTGTGTCTCAGTCAGCCCAGCTGTGGGGTCTTTAACTACCGGATTGACAACAACTTCTGCGCCACCTTTGCTGTCCCCGCAGATGGTCAGCTCCAGACTGAAAAGGAACTGATGTCCCGCATCTGGATACGAATCGGCGATCAGTGATTGGTGGCAGAGTACCAGTAGTGCACTAGTAGCACTCTTGCCGGAGATACACATGAACGCCAATGAATTCTCTGCAGTGCAGGGGATCATTACTAGCAGTCTGCTTGTTTGTCACCGTGGCTGTGAAGCTGTACAGAAACTCGCTTGTGGTTTTGACTGAACAGTTTTTTTTCAGACCAGACCATGTGTGGTGTCGTAGGTACGTATGCCGCACTTGTGTACAGTTGGGACCAAAGCAAAAGCAAAGAAGCGCATCTTTCTCAGTAAAAGAATCACCGGATATCACGACCAAATCTCGACTCTCTTCACTCAATACTGGCTCGACAGTCCCATGCCGGCTTCGGCGTCGGCGGCCGGTGCACTCGAATCGGTTTTTGGACCCGTCGCCGGCGGGGCCCAGGGTACCAGGGAGAAGTCGGCCTGCGCCGTCTCTCCGGCCGCCGCCGAACGACTTTTCGCCCACTGACATCCAGATTCGACAGTCGACGCGAAGTGCAGGCAGATGCCAGTAAAATATAGGTATGTACCTCTGGTTCCGACGGCCGGCTGAGCGGACTGTCGTCGTCGCCTTCCGTCGTCGACTCTTCCAACTCGGTTTCCGCGGCGGTATCGAGAACGGCGACCTGAAGTCGGCTGACGTCCGGCGGCGACTTGTCGACCGTCAGCTCCGACGAAAGGGAGGTGCCCGCCAACGCTTTCTTCTTCTCCCCAGAGGTGTGCGCAACTGCGTCCTTGCTGACACTCTCCCTCTTCATATTCGCTCAGGCCCTATTCGGTTGACGATGGCGGCAGCACAACTTCACTGGCGCCGCCTACGGTCGAGGTCGATGTGGATGGGATGGAGGACTTGTGGCCTGTGGGTCGGTCTCTTGCTTCCCCGATCAGCTTTCTTCGCCTCTGCGCCCTCCCGCTTCCCTTTGACGCCCCTCTTCTTACACCGTCGAGCGCACAGGTAGCAGCAGAAGAGGAGCAGGAGAAGGGCGATGATGGTCAGCAGAAGCGCCGCCGCAATGATGAAGACCCACCACTGCTTCCACCACGGTGATGCCTCTTCCTTCTCCACTGTCGTCGATGTCTCCGTCGAAGTGACCACCGCCTGGTCGTGGCCGTCATCGGTTACTGCCATCGGCGTGTCTAGAGTCTAGACTGGTTGTTGGCGTCTCTGAAGCGGCCGTTGTCGTGCTTCTGCTTCTCATGACGGTAGCGGACGTCGAGCAAGGCCCCGAGGCTGCGTCATCTGACAACAGCAGTGGGGAGCTCGTGGTTGTTTGTTCTGCTGCCGTGGTGGTCGCTGTTGGAGCTGTCGTCGTCGAGGTCGATGTACATAGCGCCGCGTGTACTGCTGATGGTTGTGGTAGTTGTGGTCGTCGTGGTGGTAGTTTCGGTCGTCGTGGTCGAGATGGGTATATGCAACGCAGACGCTGTGCGTATGCCACAGGATTTAGTAGGCAGAATACAGAAAGAAACTCGTTTGTGGTTTCGAGTGAACAGTTTCGGAACACAAGTTGCGTGCAATTTTTGGGACGAAGTGAAAGCAACACAGCGCGCGCATCTCTCAGCAAAGAAATCCGACTATCGCGATCAACTCCCGGACTCTCTTCGTCTTCGCTAAATACTGGCTCTCGTCGCCAGTCTGATACTCGTCGCGGCGGCCGGTGCACTCGAATCGGTTTCTGCTGAAGTCGTTGTGGTCGTCGCCGTCGTGACCCAGGGATCCAGGGAAAGGTCGACGTCCGCCGCGGTCTCTCCAGCCACCACCGTACGACTAATCGCCCCCTGAAGTCCGAATATGGCCGTCGGGGCGAAGAGAGCTTACCTTTTTAGGCGTCGGACTACTGTACATGCACTTATGAATGTACCTCTGTTTTCGACGCGCCGCCGCTTTCCGTCGTCGACTCTGCGGCGGTATCGAGAGCGACGACCTGATGTCGGCCGCCGACGGTCGGCTGGACATCCGTATAGTCCCATTCTTCCCATGGGACTGTCTTCCATTCTTCCTCTTCACAATCGGTCAGGCCTTCTTCGGTTGACGATGGCGGCAGCAGAACTCCATTTGTGAGCGAGGTTGCAGTGGGTGGGATGTCGAACTTGAGCGTGTGAGCTGGTCGCTTGGGTCCCAGATCGGTTTTCGTAGTAGCATCCGCGTCAGCGCGCCTCCCTTCGCCGCTTCCCTTCTTCCGCCGTCGAGCGCAAAGGCAGCAGAAGAGGAGGAGGAGAAGAGGGGCGATGAAGGCCAGCAGCAGCGCCGCCGCCAAGGCAACGACCCACCACTGCGTCCACCACGGCGTCTCCTCTGCATTGTCCATTTCCGCCGGCGTTGTTATCTCCGCAGAAGTCGCAGGTTCTACTGGAGCGGCAGTAAAAGTAACGTTCCGGACTGTCACCGTCTGGTTGTGGCCGTCATCAGTTACTGCGGTTGGCGCCTCTAGACTGGTCATTGTCGCCGCTGAAGCGGCTAGTGTCGTGCTTCTCGTGGAGCCTGTGGACGTGCTCATGGTTGTTTCTTCTTCTTCGATTCGTGTGGTGGTCGTTGCGCGAGTGGTTGTTGTCGAGGTCGATGTAGTGCCGCTTGTGGTAGTTGTGGTAGTTGTGGTTGTCGTGGTGGTAGTTGTGGTGGCAGTTGTGGTGGCAGACGTGGTCGTCGTGGACGTGGGCCAGAAGACGGCGTGGTGTAGCGCCTTCGGATCCGTACGGTTGTCGACCCTGAAGTTGTTGCAGAAGGGAATCTTGCAGCAGCAGCCCGAGAACTTCTCCTGGAGGTAGTAGTAGGGGAAGCAGAAGGGCTCCTTCGTGCCATTCGCCATGCCTTCCTTCTCCATCTCGCGGCATTCGCGCTGCTCCCATCCCGGCTCAGGGTCGTTCTTCCACCAAGGGTAGACTCTGCCCGTTCTGTCGCCATGTCTGGAATTATACTAGTTTCGTGGCGCCAAAGTAGCGCCTGCTCAGCGAAAATTGCATGGTCGTCAACCTGTAGTAGTTGAGGCAGTAGGGCTGCTCCTTTGCATCGACCAGACGAGGCTCATACGAGGACTTCCAGCAGCCATAGTAGCCGTTCTTCTTCCACTGAGTGGCGGCATACAGGGGCGCGTGCGTCCTGTTGTCGAAATCGGTGATGTCGTTGCAAAAGTCCGCTTGGCAGCAGCAGTAGAAGAGCCTAGTGACTTTGTGCTTGTACGGGACGTAGTCCTCTGAAGTCGTCTTTGCTGTCAGCTGGATTTGGCGCGGCATTGATAACAAGCTGTGTGTGTAAAAAGTTCAACCTATACATTGTGTCTGTCACATTTTGGTGAACAGTATAGTGAGCTTAATACACATCATTAGCCGCATCTGGAGAAATTAGCTTGAGAAAGTCTGCTATAAACCAAGTGCAGCTATTACCAAGATACGATTGTCTGTACAGCTGATCTGAGTGATCAGTAGTGATGGCAATTTCCAAAATTTGGAAACTGGGTAAGTACAGGTAAGTATACCCAGTTTTCGGCAAAACTGGGTAAGTACAGGTAAATTTACCCAGTTTTCGGTGAAACTGGGTAAGTACAGCCAAATAAACTGGGTAAGCTGGGTAAGTAAGGTGAAAAATTTTGAAACAACAGTGCTTCTGATTTAGCGCATCAATGCATCAAAATACTGCATCAACAGACCTCTGGCGCAATTGTGACAAAATGGTCAGTATTCGCTGGTATTAGGTGCCTAGTGCGGGACCACAAAATATATGAAGCCTAACCCCACAGAGGTACTGTGAACTGTGAACCATCTCTTCTGAGATCAGACCAACAGAGGTCTAGCAGAATTCAGACCTGAATGGCCTTGCTTGTAGTGCATTCACTGTGCTGTGACATTTCGCTCCAAAATCAAACATTTTCCGCTTCATAGTATTGCTGCTCTCTGGATGAGGCGCGTATCTCACAGCTAGTCTCTGCGCATTCGCTGACTTCTGCATTAAGCAGCTGCTACATAACGTTTTGTGCTGGTCACTGCATGCCACGTTAGACAACACCGCCTCATAAACGGATAATAGACAAATTCATCAGTGGTAGGATTGCAAAATACGGTTTACCCAGTTTCTTAACCAGTTTATTAACTGGGTAAAAACTGGGTAAGTAAAACTGGGTACCCAGTTTTCTAGCCGAAACTGCTTAGGTACGCAGCAAAACAACTGGGTAAAAGTAAAACTGGGTAAAACTGGGTACGCTGAAATGAAACTGGGTAGGTAAAAACTGGGTATACCCAGTTAAAATTAACTGGGTAAAACTGGGTAAGTACTTACCCAGTTTTCGGTTGCCATCACTAGTGATCAGTGATATCGCCGCGTTCGCTATATGTTATCGGCATGATACGACGCCGTTGATCTAAAGTTTCTAGCTGTGTGAAATCCTCAACATCCAACAAAAAAAACTTGCCAAAGGTGGAAACTTGCTAGCGTCTGAACACAACTATCAGAGCTTTGAGTCTCGGTAAACAAGTTGGCCCACTTTTGGAGCAACTGGACGCGACTACGACGATGACTCAGAAACGCAAACGGACGCCAACACTTCGCTGGGTATTACCGACGCCATCGTGTGACAAGATGGCAATCGACGGGGTGGTGGTGTGAGCGTAGGTATAGTCTTCAACGAAACTCGCTACCGGTAGCATTGAACACAGAGATTTAAGGTTATGTAAACAATTTTGCTGACGTGGAGAAACCAGAAGGCGCTACGCCGATGGTGGCTTGGCTACTCGGCGTCAAAACGTAAATGACAAAACCAGAATAAAGCGCAGCAAAAAAGCAAAAGGTTCGCCGGGGATTGAACCTCGGTCGGCTCGCGCGTTTTTTGCGCGCGATCCGGCGGCTTTCCCGCCTACGCCATGCTGTCGCATCACAGCGCTTCTCAAAACGGCGCTCTTATACTCTCTGTTGGCGTCTATTCAGCAGACTACGGTGCTTTAGCACGTGATATGCCGCGTAAGCACCGTAACATTGCAAATAGAGATAATTTGTCGAAAAATTTCACTCTTCAAACGTTACACCCACACTCATTTTGAAATTAGCAACAGCAAATCTCATCGGATCCGTAATCGGCGACATCGACTCTACCTGACGCCATCTGTCACGTGTTTTACTTCGGCAGGACAAAAAAGTTCGCGGACTACACATCGTCATCTGTATATATACACATCGCCGCGCTGAGGCGCGGCGAAACCAGGCAAGTCGTCCGGGGGACGCAGTATACTCCACAAATTTGAACTCCTATGTACAGTGACTCCTCTCCTGTTGTGGCCTCCGAACACTCCCAATCGCAAAAGTAATGCCGAATTCGTCATCTGCATCTCAAAATACCCCAGAATCGACATACAACACCCCTAACTTCCTATGGACTCTCAGTACCAAAATTCTGCACTTGGGGTACAGTAGCACGCAGATTGGTCACAGGTGTGATAAAAGTACATCTAAACGCTAAACGAATGCCAAATTCGTAATCAGCGACCCCGAAAACGCCGAGATCAAGCATAATATTGCCAAAGTCGGCCAGACCCCCAATATTCAAATGGACGCGGCAGGGCTACTGTAACCCCGAAAATTTTTCGAAAATAGTTTTCTGGGCCAGATTTAAGCGCAGAATCGTTTGAAACCACCTTTGGAACGAGTCGGCAACGCATTCGAGCGCTACAGACGCCGAAACGCGAAAATTGCAATTTTTGACCCCGGAGTCAAAAAAGTTGCGGGAAAATAACTTTTTTGTGTTTCGCTCGATTTTCTCCGTTCATGGCTCATTCTATAGAGGACATCTGGGAAGGAGCAACAAAAGCGGTCTCGCGGCTCTAGCTGCTACCTAGCCCGCACAGCAGCCCGTCAAAGTCGGAAAAGGACCAAAAATCGCGAATTTTTCAAATTTGGCGCCAAAATGGGTCCCGCAGCGACCCAATTCATTTTTTCCACCCTCGGCCCTATCGAGTACTACAACATATCAAAAGATAGTATATACCATTATATGCAACTTTTTCGAGTTCTACCTTGTTTAACCCATTTTTCAGTACTTTAAAAATTTAAATTTTTGAATTTCCCGCCAACGGGGTCCCGCAGCGTGACCCCATTGGCCTTCCACCCTGGCCCCTTACTAGACTACTAGACCTACCCAACGCAAAAGACCGTTTGCAAATCGGCCGCTTCACGCGGGAACGCCATCCGGTTAAAATTACTGCGTTTCGCGCACAATCGCTATATACTCCACACTTTTTTCGCCCGGCCTCAGCCGGGCGAACCCCTACGAGAGCTTTTCGTGCGTGCGTTCGTTCGTCCGTTCGTTCGTCACGCTCTCAGATCTCGGCGTTGGTAAGTCGTAGGAAGGAGATCTTGGGCTTTATGGATAGGTCGCGACTTACTGGTAATGTGCCTCGAGAAATCGGCGTTCAAAAGTTTGAATTGCGCGCGCTACAGTAACCCGAATGTTCAAACTGAAAACGGCTATTACTCGCTCGTCTTACGTCGTAGAGCGGCGTGCGATAGGTCAACTGAAAGGTCTCGACGTGCGCTTTCGCTTGGCATAAAAATTTTCTTAATTGCGCAAACACGCAACACGAAAAGCGACATTCTTGCGTTTTTAGCGCAGAAATCGCTCTAACTCGCTCAGCGTGCGTCGTAGGAAGACGATCTTGAGTTGGTTGGATAGCTCTCGACTCACTGATCATTTGTTCTTCTATTGGTCGAAACTCAAAAGTTTGAATTTCGGGAGCTACAGTAACCCAACGGTTTAAAACGCAAAACTTATCTAACTCGCTCGTCTTCCGTCGTAGAGAGACGATCTTGAGTTCGTTGAATAGGTTTCGGCACACTGATAATTCCGTTAAGAGAACTCGAAATTCAAAAGTTTGAATTGCGCGCGCTACAGTAACCCGAGGGTCCAAAACGCAAAACGGCTCTAACACGCTCGTCTTACGCCGTAGAGCGGCGTGCGATAGGTCAACTAAAAGGTCTCGACGTGCTCTTTCACTTGGCGTAAAAATTTGTTAATTACGCAAACACGCACCACGAAAAGCGACATTCTCGCGTTTTTAGCATAGAAATCGCTCTAATTCGCTCAGCGTGCGTCGTAGAGAGACGATCTTGAGTTGCTGGATAGCTCTCGATCACTGATCATTTGTTCTTCTATTGATGGAAACTCAAAAGTTTGAATATCGCGAGCTACAGTAACCCAAATGTTCCAAACGCAAAACTTCTCTAACTCGCTCGTCTTCCGTCGTAGAGAGACGATCTTGAGTTTGTTGAATAGGTTTCGGCACACTAATCATTCCGTTAAGAGACGTCGAGATTCGAAAGTTTGAATTTCGCGTGCTACAGTTACTCAAAGGTTCAAACAGCAAATCGGCCCTAACTCGCTCGTCTTACGTTGTAGAGCGGCATTCGTTCGACCGTTTGAAAGCTTACGTTGAAGCAGTTGTTGAACGGTCATTCCTAAAGAAATACTTTTGTTTTTTTTAAACCCTTGTATTACGAACAACATTGACTGCTAAAAAAATTAATCCCGGGCGATCCCAATGTTGCCTTGCAACAACCGCTTAGAAATGCGTGTGACTTGCAAAAAAATTAATCCCGGGCGATCCCAATGTTGCCTTGCAACAACCGCTCAGAAATGCGTGTGCCTTGCTCAAAAAATTAATCCCGGGCGATCCCAATGTTGCCCTGCAAGAACCGCTCAGAAAGGAGCGTGTCAGAAGTAGCGCATGAATAGTGGACTCCGGGCGGGCGCGCGTCATATCGGAAAGGCTTCGAAATACTTTACAAAAGTATCCACACTTTTACTCTTTCACTTTAAAACACTCACAAACCACTCTGTATTAATAAAACAACTCAACTTTTTTAAAACAGCTTGTTTGTGGAGTATAACAAGCTGTGTGTGTAAAAAGTTCAACCTATACTTTGTGTCTGTCAAATCTTGGTGAACAGTATAGTGAATTTCATTCGCATAATTAGCCGTATCTAGAGAAGGTATCTTGAAAACGCGTACCACAATTCAAGTGCAGCTATTACCACGATACGGTTGTCTGTACAACTGGTCTAAAGCTCAGTGATATCGCCGCGTTCGCTATATGATATCGGCATGATACGACGCCGTTCATCTGAAGTTTTATACCCTTTAGAATACACCACATCGAACAAAAAAAACCTGCCAACTGTTTGGTGCAGTCGTTCTCTACCAGGAATTTCGTTTGGTGTACGTATTTCTACGTTATGACGCTTTTGTCAATTTGTAGAATTTTGGCAAATTGTGGCGCATTTCTATTAAATTCCACATTTGCAAAAAAATTCTTTGTGTTACAAATGATCCGCGGTCCATGCTCTTTACCTTTCTGAAGAAATTTTGTCGCTAGCTAATCGGGTGAAAAAGTCGATTTTCGACATTTTCGTATTTTGATTGTAAATATCTCTAAATTGCAATTTTTCAAAACTGTAAAACCATGTCACAAATTCTTATTGGCGTACGACCTATCCATTTCTGCATTCATAATCGTCAATGAATGACGTTCTATTTGTGTCAATTTATGGAATTTTGATAAATAATCGTGTATTTCCATTAAATTCCACATTTGCAAAAAATTCCTTTGTGTTGCAAATTATCCGCGGACTATGCTCTTTCCATTTCTGAAGAAATTTCGTCGCTAGCTAATCGGGTGAAAAAGTCGATTTTCGACATTTTGGAATTTTAATTGCGAATATCTCGAAAATGCGAAATTAGCAACAGGAACGGACACTGGATCCGTACTCAGCGACCTTGACTCTACTTGACCACATATGTCACATATCTTATTTCGATGCGCGGACAGACAGACAGACAGACACACACACACACACACATTGTCATCCGTATATATACACCTCGCCGCGCTGAGGCGCGGCGAAAAAAGTATGGAAACCCACTTATGACGAAGCCGCACTTGCTAACAAAGGGAGCCTCCTTGTCTTTATCTTCGTGGCACACTTCGGTCCAGTCGGCAACATGATCACGAGAATCAAATACACGGGTGTTGACCATCACGTTGAACCACTCCCAGTTGCTGAGATTGAAACGGCCGTACTCGCTCCGACCCATATAATGGACGCTCATGCATCCGACGTAGCTGGGTAGCCTGTAGGTTTTCTCCTGGAACCAATGGGGCTCCAATTCCAAGTTCGTGTCCCTGAAAAGCACGAGTTTTATGAACGTGAGTTGGTGATGAAATGGCAAGACCAAAGGCTCACTTTTCCCAATCATAGCGATGGTAGCAAGGGTAGGGTTTCGCGTCGGACGAGGTCGCCATCAGCAGCAACAGTGCCAGCAGCGGGTGAAACGACGCCATTCTTCGGCCGACTTCTGCCTTCTTTCAAAACGACATTCTTAAACTTACTTGAAAGACTTTCTCAGTGCAAATTCAGTCATCGTCTTTGAACTGAGTATGCTCTAAAAGCGCTTTCGGCATCGTATTCATCCATAACAGGTAAAAGAGCAGGATTGTGGCCGTATCAAGTCAACACGGCCATACTTCCACCATGGCCTCAGAGTCGACTAACCAGTCGCGAGCCTGCTACATCGTCAATAAGGGTATGCAATTTGTGTACGTAGACGGTACATACATAGAAACTCGTTTGTGGCTTGATTGAATTGCATTTTCAGAACCCATATTCCGTGCACTTTATTTGGGACCAAAGTGAAAGCAACGCAGCGCATCTCTCAGCAAAAGAATCACCGACTACATCGCGATCTAAACTCTCGACTCTCTTCGTCTTTACTAAATACTGGCTCTCGTCGCCATTTTGATGCTCGTGATGGCGGCCGGTGCACTCGAATCGGTTTCCGCTGGAGCCGTTGTGGTCGTCGCCGTCGTGGCCCAGGGATCCAGGGAGAGATCGACGTCCGCCGCGGTCTCTCCAGCCACCACCGTGCGGCTAATCGCCTCCTGAAGGCCGGATTTTACAGTTGGCGCGACGGGAACTCGCTAGAAGTGGAACTATGAACCTCTGTTTCCGACGCGCCGCCGCTTTCCGTCGTCGACTCTGCGGCGGTATCGAGAGCGGCGCCCGGAAGTCGGTCGTCGACTGTCGGCTGGACATCCGTATAGGACCATTCTTCCCATGGGACTGTCTTCCATTCTTCCTCTTCACATTCGGTCAGGCCCTTTTCGGTTGACGATGGCAGCAGCAGAACTCCGCTTGTGATCGAGGTTGCAGTGGGTGAGATGTCGAACTTGAGCGTGTGGGCTGATCGCTTGTGTCCTTCATCGGCTGCAGCCTCCGCGTCAACGCGCTTTGTGATGCCTTCTCTCTTCTTACGCCTTGCGCAGAGGCAGCAGACGAGGAGGAGAGGAAGGGCAATGATGGCCAGCAGCAGCGCCACCATCAGAATAAGGACCCACCACTGCTTCCACCACGGTGTCTCCTCTGTGATTTCCTTTTCCGCCGTCGTTGTCATCTCCGCTGAAGTGGCAGGTTCTTCAGGAGCGGCAGTAGCTGCTTTGATAGAAGTGACGGCCCTGACGCCATCATCGGTTGCTGCGGTTGGCGCCTCTAGACTGGTCGTTGTCGCCTCTGAAGCGGCTGTTGTGCTTCTCGTGAAGCATGCGGGCGTTCTCATGGTTGTTTCTTCTTCTTCCATTCGTGTGGTGGTCGTTGTGGAAGTGGTCGTCGTTGAGGTCGATGCAGTGCCGCTTGCGGTAGTTGTGGTAGTTGTGGTTGTCGTGATGGTAGTCGTGGTCGTCTGGGTGGCAGTGGCGGTCGTCGCGGTCGTGGCGCAAGCGAAGGTGTGGTGCTGTGTCCTCGGATTCGCGCGGTTGTCGAGTCTGAAGTTGTTACAGAAGGGGATCTTGCAGCAGCAGCCCGAGAACTTCTCCTTGAAGTGGCAGAGAGGAAAGCAGAAGGGCTCTTGCGTGCCATTCGCTCGGCCTTCCTTCTCCATCTCGCGGCACTTTCGCTGCTCCCATCCCGGCTCAGAGTCGTTCTTCCACCAAGGATAGACTCTGCTCGTTCTGTCGCCGTCTCTAGAACGGAGAGGGGTGCTCTGCCTGCTTGGGTAGCGCTGCGCCGAAGTCTACAGTGCTTTACGCTAATTGCATGGTCGTCAACCTGTAGTAGTTGAGGCAGTAGGGCTGCTCCTTTGCATCGACCAGACGCGGCTCATACGAGGACTTCCAGCAGCCAAAGGAGCCGTTCTTCTTCCACTGAGTGGCGGCATAGAGGGGCGCGTGCGTCTTGTCGTCGAGTTTGTAGATGTCGTTGCAATAGTCCGTCTGGCAGCAGCAGAAGAAGAGCTTGCTGACGTTGTGGCGGTACGGGACGTAGTCCTCTGAATGCGAACTTTGCTTCAAGAATGATGCGGCGTGAATAGGAAAGGATACCCACTTACATACTTATGACGAAGCCGCACTTGTTGGCGTAGGGCTCGTTGTCTGTCGGATGGCATACTTCGTTCCAGTCGGCAATATAAGACGAAGAGCCCTGAATTTCTGTTTTGACCGGAACGTTGAACCAACTCCAGCTGTGGTTGAAAGGGCCAAACTCGCTCGGACCCATGGAAAAAATGCTCATGCATCCTATGATTCCAGCGTGCACATTGGCTTCTTCCTGGAACCAATGTGGCTCCAATTCCGAATTCGTGTCTCTAGAAAGCACGAGTTTTATTAACATGTATGTACTGTTGATGAAAGTGCCAAGATCAAAGGCTCACTTTTCCCATTCGTAGCGATGGTAGCATTGGACAATATGAGCGTCGGACGAGATCGCCGTCAGCAGCAGCAGCGCCGGCAGATGGCGAAACGACGCCATTCTTTTCCGGCTGACTATTATTCTTCTTTAAGACAACTTTTCAGATTTTCGATCAATTTTTGACTTTGTCAAAAACTGACTTTCTCAATGCGATTTACGGTTTAGTCAGAGAGTCGGCGCTGTTGGAATCTCACCCGCCAGTTTTTAGAGCACGATCGTGACCATCTAGCCGTCGCTATTATCGCGTCACATTACGTCTTTTCAGAAATGGGAAACCACCACCCCCTTCGGTGCCACAAAACGTACGGTACCTGTCATCTGGAGAAGTCTGGAATTTCTCTTTCAATCTTGGAGCATATTGGTCATTGTCGACACAATTGGCGTCGCTGGTTTCCCTTCCTGCGTTGTTGCTTCCATTGGTAAGTCGCTGTGTTTATTTGACCGTCGCCTTGTCATTTGCGCTCTACTGCCCCACTTCATAGCGGACCAAGTACCCTGACTGCAGGGCTCGTAGTCGTTGCGCCAGTCGTCTGTCGTCGTCGTGAGTCGTCGGTGCTCTCACGGTTTCTTCTAGCGCTATTGCTGCCGACGCCAAGCAGCAGTACCAATCGACTAGAATTACCGTAACTGATCACTATGAGCCGCCGACGCGAGCAGCAGCGCCAACCCACTAGAGAGAGATACCTCAAGACAGGCGCAAAGGTCCCTCGCTGCTTTTAATTTGACTAGTGTGTAAGTCTTGAAGCAGCACACGACGGTGCGCCGACTGTGTGGCCAAGACAGGAAGCCTATGCAAATGTTGAACCATGCAAATGCAATTCAGGCAATAACTACATGTATGAATTTCCTGGATTAGGTGTTGCGTATCTAAGAGACCAGCCACAATGACACTCCATCACAAGAAAATTCAATGGCGCAACTCTACACAGCGAGTCATCACAAACCGCTGGCAAGCTGATCACTCAACTCCGACTTGAGAGCAACCAAGCGGAAGAATGCTGTGACCTCAGCTCTGCGCGAAATTCCTTCGACCGAGAGGCTAATTAGAGCTGTCAGTGTGACTGCTTGCAGAAGGCTGCTGGCCTCCGTCACAACTTGGCCGCTTTCCTGTCTGACGATGAATTTGGCCTCGCCTTCTTTGACTACGATTAGCTCGGAGCTGCACCGATTGGCCTGGAAGAAGACAGTGGACTGGGTAGCGAACAGCCAGTTGCTTTGTATGCTGAGGCAACGGTATACGTATTTGAAAATATTCCTAAACTCACTGGACTCATTTGTTTCGCAACATGTCGCGTTACTACACTTTACAGTGCGCCCACCGCTGCAGCGGTTGACCGGCAGTAGACTTCCTCGATCACCTTGAGAGGGTCCACCACGAGAGACGTCTCGGCCAGCGCCACCATCGACGCCAGTAGAATCAGCACATCGTACTCCTCTGAAGAACAGTCGGCATACACAGGTAATGTGCACAAAAGTTGTGATATTCACAAGTGCAATGGAGGGGCACTCGCCCATGGCTCTGCCCTTTCTATCCAGTTTGTCGAGTGCCGTCAGTGTGGTTGTTGGACTGGCCAACTTCTGAATGACCGCCTGCTGTCGAATCAGGGTGGCCATCGACGTCGCCCAGTTTCTCCTCTGATCCGCCGTCGAAGCTCCGAACAAGACGACCGCCAACGCTCCTTTACGTCCACCCACAAGCTGTGCTTGACAGTCTTCGAAGATCTGTACTGCCAAATGCTGTGTGAAGTACATGCATCTGTTGTCATTCAAGCCTGGGGTCGTTCTCGCCTTTCATGTGACAGCCGACCTGTTGGGGCGATCGGCCGAGAAAGCGTTCGAATGGGTTCTTCTCCACCTCCTTTGGCGTCTCGGCCCCACTTCTTCTTGGGGCCGACGACGAATGAGACGAGCCCTGCAGAGCAAAAGACGCGAGAACGGCGTAAAATCTAAACGTCGCGACAAATCCGTCAAATCGCTCAGCTGCCGATTTAGTCCGGCGACCGCCAAAGAGCCTCTTCAGGGAACTCAGGTAGCTCAGCGGCGCTGAACGCGGCGGAGACGGCGACGCATTAGATAAGCGCTGCAAAGAAAGTGGACACGAGGAACCAACAGCCTCCGTGAGAACTATGCCAATTCTCATGGTCTCACCAAGTCTCGCCAATTCTCAGCCAAGCAAAGGGTAGCGCCAGAGCCAATGACGTTCCTGCTGAGCGAAAGACGGAAATGACAAACACAGAACTTCAATCCGTTCCAGCTAACTACCACTACAGTTATGCGCATACAGTACTTGTGGGTAAAAGAGAGCAATACTCTGAATACCTAGGCGGATGCGAAGAGGCCGCACATAGATACACGTCAGGTGATCCACAGGCGACTGCTTCGCCGACGTCTAAACCGCAGTATCAATTGTGCTTAACATTGTTTATGAAGCTCTACCTACAATGAAGACTTTTTAACACAGGAGCACATGATACATACAATACATGACAATCATCAATCAATTGATGTCTGCAGTTAGAATTGCCACCTGTGTTGGCTCTCCCCACTGCGCCACGCCTCAAAACTTACATTGAGATGCACGTCCCCAACCCATTGGCAGCTGCAGCTGCTGCTCCTCGGCCATTGGCAGTTGGTGACGTTCGGCCGCCTGTCCAAGAGTAACTGGCCGGCCGTCTTTCAGAACTGCCACCATTGACGTCAGCTCTGTCACGAAGCTATACTGAAATAGCGTTTGTACAGGTGTACTGTAACTGACGACTACGGTATTACATACATACGGGTGCAATATGTTATCCCAGTGGCAGTTATCCCAGTGAAATAGAGCTTGTGCATACTGTAGCTGAGTACCTACATACGGTAATACATACCTACAGGGTTTTCTTTTTAAAGTGACTGGTCGGGAACTCGAATAACTTCTGCACCGGTGCATCGATTTAAATGAAACTTGAACAAACTCAAGTTCCATACGTAGGAAAGCTCGTGTTAAATTTTTACGGAAATTGGCCACTCGTAGCGACTACGCGACTGCTTGAAAGAAAGTCTACTTTTCAATAGGAGCCGTTCTTCCTGGCCGAAGTGGAGGACCTCCTGCTGAAGGACGTGGATCTGCAGCAGGAGGTCCTCCACTTCGGCCAGGAAGAACGGCTCCTATTGAAAAGTAGACCTTCTTTCAAGCGGTCGCGTAGTCGCTACGAGTGGCCAATTTCATTATAAAAATTTAACACGAGCTTTCCTACATATGGAACTTGAGTTTGTTCAAGTTTCATTAAAATCGATGCACCGGTGCAGAAGTTATTCGAGTTCCCGACCAGTCACTTTAAAAAGAAAACCCTGTACCGGGTGTCCCAAAAAAAAGTGAACACTTTTTCTACAGCTCATAACTCGCTGTTAGGTTAACAAATCTCAACCAAATTTTACATGTGCAGACATTATAGTGTCACACTTCAGTGCACCAAATTTTGTCCGCGAAGTCCTTACACAAGCATGGCTACAGTCGGTCTAGTGTGGCTCATGCAAAACCACTTCGACCCACGCAGTCACCGTGTTTCCAGATCACAAACTGCAATTGAATCTTGCTTAGATCAACGCCAGGGGGTCGACAAATCATTGTGTATCAAATTTGGCTTCGATGTGTTCCAGATTAACCTTAGTAACAGCCTCCAGCCTGGCGCGAAAGCCGAAACCTGTCCATTCCAAGAAAGCACTCCGGAATCACGTCTTGTGAAAGATTCATTCTAACATCCCAAATCTTCCTTTTCAAAGCATCCAACAACACAAATGTTGTGCTTTCGATGCTTTTATATACAGTTTGCATAATTATTTGCGTTGCCAACAGTTGCAGAAGGGTATAATCAAAAGACGCCATCCTGCCTGCAACGCGCACAGATCGCGAAGAGATTTGAGTCCGAGCAGTTCGTGTGTTCGTAAGTCAAGTAATCCTGAACCGATTCGGCTGAAAATTGTAACGGTTGTCCACAACACATTCGGGTATACGAATACAAAGTTTCATTGAAATTGATTCACTGAAGCACAAGTTGCAAGCTGGAGAAAAAGTGTTCACTTTTTTCTGGGACACCCGGTACATACATACAAGTACAACCCGTTGTCGCTGTCAACGTTGACCGACGGACACCACTTATGCATGTACGTACATTGAGTCAATGACGTACATACGGGGTTCTTCCGTTTCGAAGCCCCGCCTACGACGGCTCTTTGATCGCCTCAATGTCGTCATGTGGTGGGGCTTGTATGCAGAAAATCCCGGTACCATGACGCCGCCAATAAGCCAATTAATGCTTACCATGACACGCGGGGGGGGGGGGGCGGTCTAATTCCCCATTGTCGAAATGCAACCCGCCTTGAGCGATAGTTGTAGCGCCTTCTCGGTCAGCGCCGCCTTTTCCTGGTCGCTTTCCTGTTCGGCGCTCTCCAGCAGTCGTTTGACTGTGAGAAAGGCCCAGCTTCTCTCGACAAAACCTCCCACCGTTCTGGAGGGACCGCTGCAACTATCACACTTCACGTGTATGGTCAACTTCAAACTTCTGTGAGAGGCAAGAAATGGTATTCTCAGAGACCCGCTGCAGTCGGGCGGCTTGCTCGAAGCGGGTAGAAGGTCAAGAGGCGGCCCCAAAGATGAACCCAAGTGCGCAGCGCGACTGCTGACATGGACGTCGCCTTCTCTGCCGCGACCGGAGACTGCGACGTCCCCCAGATCGAGGTCTGCCATCCTGCCTGCGATCACCAACTCGCCGCCTTCGAAGAGGCAGTCGTTTCTCTCCTGCACGCTGCGCACCAACGAGTCCGGCTCCAACTTCGAGTCCTCGTACCTGAAGAGTGGCAGTGACGACGCACAGCGCCTCTACTGTGCGTTTGGTGTAGTATCTGTCGTTTCAATACCGAATCTTGAGGTTGGCCACAACTGGAGCGGCGATCTCCGCATAGAAGTCCTCAAGCTGCAGCGCAGCGTCACTGTCCGCGTAGATGAATCGCGCCACTCCCCCAGTGGCCCCCGAAATCTCCTTGAGAAGATCGAAGTCGGAGCCGCGACCGAAACCAAGGCCGCAGACATTGACGCGCCTTCCGCCGGCCACCTTCGCCAGTTGCGCCACTAGTTTTGGAGTGATCTCCTCACGTCTGACCTCACGAGAGTTATGCTCCCCGTCGGTGAGCAGAACCAGCAGATTTGCGAGTGGCTCTTCCGCCGCTTCCCACTTGCTGTCAAGTAGTATCTCTGCCCCTCTTGACAGAGCCAAGTGAATGTCCGTGCCTAGATACACACAGTGCGGTAGTACAGTAGACATGCAATGCGCCGTTTATGTTCCAACCGCCGCCGTCGCGTTGTCCGTCGATGAAGGCCAGCGCCTGGTCGACGTTCTCTTCCGTGGCGGCCTTCAGGCGACAGCCCTCCTCTCCCCCTTGCCAACGTAAGTCAGTGTCGAAGCAGAGGACGTTGAAGTGATCGTCCTCGTTCAGCTCGCCCAGGATCTTGTGCATGGCGTCCTGACATGGAATGGAACTGGAGTATTACAGTGTGTTTACTCACAGCGTATACGAAAGAGCATAATTCAAGGTATGTACGTACGTACACGAGGTCAAAATGAAACGTGTGTAGTACATACCTTGACTTGCTGCAGCTTGAGACCGGCCATGGAGCCACTGATGTCCAGTGCGAAGACCAGACTCTTTCTTCCCACAGGTGCTGCTGGCGGCGCTACGAAGTGGAGAAAGTAACCGTCCACTGCCTGTAGATATTGCAAGTTGATTTGTTTTCTTATGATGACTTGCATTTGAGAGTCACACATCAGAAATGCTTTCGTTTTGTTTACCGACCAAGATTTGACCGCTGGCCTCCTCAGTTCTCTCGACGTCGTACAAGACGACAAGCTGTCCGTCGAGCACTTTGCCTTTCGATTCCAACAGGCGGCACTGCTCCTCCACCGTCGGTCGCCAACTGATATGGGCTCGACTCTGTTTTATTCTCTCCCCGTCCATGCGACGGATTTTGGCGCCCGGCTGTTCTGCAATCAAGGAAGAACCCACCTTCAATTCTTCCTCAAATTTCAACATCAAGTAAACGTAAGTAACCTTCATAGTAGAGAAGCTCACGATTCGATCGGTGGCTCAGTTTGGGGCCAAATTTGGGGACGCGAAGCACTGAGATGGGCGCCACTTCTGAGATGTGGACGTCCACTTGCAGGTCCTTCACCACCTGAATCGCTCCATTCCGATGGCTTGCCAGTTCAATAGCTGTTATCATCACTGACGCGGTGCCAAACCTGTTTCGGCTGGATGTTGATGTGATGTTTGTAGACGCCCCTGACACGCTGCAGCAGCTGCTCATAGACGAGCTTGAAGCGTGCCACTCCGCCAGCGGACACATTGGTGGATATTCCAAATGTGTTTGTTTCACGAGCCCTTCAACCCAAAGGTCCTATTCTAGCCACAAGGTTGCTAAAACGATGGTGTTTGGCTTGCCTCTGGTCGACATGGCCAGCGGAGAAGCCTCGTTGCTTGGCGTCTTCATACTCGACTTTCGCCTCCTCTTTTGCCTTCACTTCTCCCACAGTCAACTTTCCATCCACCTCCCTGCAGTAGAAATATGTACACAACCACATACACATGCCATGTCAACGTGTAGCATTGCAGCCAAAATACACCGACATCTCGAAGTGGACGATGAAGGCGCTGTCGGGCAGCTGCACCACGAAGTCTGCCTCTCGCGCCTTCAATCGGTCTCCATTGCGCATTCGACTGACGATTTCCGTGGCTGCGAATCGACACTGCACCTCCGACTGCACGAACAACGACTTCACCTCCATGACTGCAAGTTAGTGTTACTTTGAGAAGCTGTCAAAGAATCTTATCCAACTTTTGTCGATCGGTACCTCTTGCACAAAACCGCGTCGACTGCCTGCGGTGCGCAGGTCTTTAGACCCTCTGGCCTTTCTAATCTCAATTCTCTTCACGGTCACGCATTGAGCAGTGATGAGAATCTGATTAATGCGGCCGTTCCCTAGGCAACCAAAGGAACAACACATCACGCAAATATGTGCTACTGTAGGAAACAGCCCCTCTTGCGAAATGGTGGCTTGAAAACAACTCTTGCTCTCTCCTCTCTTCGATCCCTGCAGTCTTTCTGTTATCGGATTGGTGCATTAATCTAGGTAATTACATAATTCGCGAAGAAAGTATTTTTTCGATGCCAAATATTTTGGCGATTTCTCCGGGATATGGAGAAGAAATTGCTGATGAATTAGTTGGTAAATCAAATCGATATAAATTCGCATAGATCTGAGACACTGAAGCAAAAATTACATACCTGTACGCTCGAGATCGTAATAATCAGTATTAGCATTAATCTACTTGCGGTTGCTTTTCGATGTGCTACTGTAATCGCGTGGCCGCATACACTTTTTGCACATTATCCTTCCCGAGAATATCACAGAGACGCCGGATCATTGGATACCCGAGAACGACTGCATGACATGATGACGGCCGTATTTTGGTTCGTGGAGCAATGGTGCGCCGACAAACAACGGGCCGACGATGACAGGTGATTAACCGGCGATCAGTGGGAATGGACTAACGCAACACGCCTCACGTAGGTACCCAAGCGACGCTGGTGCTATCATTCTTATTCGACACTGTATGCACTGCACATACATACAGTAGTAGCCTTGAAGTACGGTACATAGCACGGTAATTTGGCAGAATTTTTGAGAAATTTGGCATTGTTTCTTGAAGAATTGCCGCTCATCTTCGACCGGCACCTTCGGACAACCCAGAGCACGCCAAGATGAACGGCCCGGAGGATGTAAGGAACTTATGCTGTACCGAAATCGTTTGTTTTTGGATGCGATTGGTTCAGTTTCTTTGCGTTTATGGCCGGTGGGTTACTGACTGATGAACGACTACGTTGGTCTGGCCTGGCCCCCGGTCAGGAATTGTGGATCTCAGAAAGCAGGCCGAAATCTGCAATTCCAGTCTGAGTTGTTTCATTTATCCGAGATTCGGTTTGAATTCGAATTTCAACAATTTCCACCAAAATATCTCCTAAATTTACACTTTTTCAAAATTTACTTCTATAACACTTACACCCTTTTACTCTCCATTCTTATTATTTTTAGCCAATTATCTTCAACAAAATTATTTAAAAATTCTAAATTTGAAATTCGAATTTGGGAATGTTTTTTGTTCGTTTTATTTTGGTTTAGCATTTCGTCCATGATATTAAGCTTGTTTGTGTTCCACTTTATTTGTTGTCTTCTTAGTTTTTTGCACTACCCACGTTTTTAAAATATGAAAAAACTGTTTCTTTTATTCTAATTTTCTGTTTATACAGGATTTATTCACAAACTTCTAAAAAATAGCACACGACAGCGCGCTCACTGTGTAACAAGAAGCCTACGGGAATGTTAAGCAATGCAAATACAATTCAGGCAATAAATATATGAAGTTCCTGGATTAGGCGTTGCATATCTAAAAGATTAGCCACAATGACCACGCGATCACGAGAAGTTCAATCGGGCGCTGCGCGGCGCATCTCATACAGTACATACCCAGCGAGTCATCACAAACCGCTAGCAAGCTGATCGCTGAAGTTCGACTTGAGAGCGATCATACGGTAAAAGGCCAAGACCTCAGCTCTGCGTAAAGTTCTTTCAACCGAGGGGCTCATCAGAGCAGTCAGCGTGACCGCTTGCAGAAGGCTGCTGGCCTCCGTCACAACTTGGCCGCTTTCTTGTCTGACGATGAATTTGTTCTCGCATTTGCAAAGGCCACTAACTGCTGTGACTCACCTAGTAGAGCTAACTCCCTAGCTCCTACTAAGATCTCACCTAGTGGAGTCGGTATAGTAGGCACCTAACTCTTGGATTACCGTTATCAATCTTCTCTGTCCCTCCTCGGCGAGGAAGCGACTAGCCGACCGGATGGAAGTCGAGTGGAAGAGTCGACACGGTCGGTCCACAACTTCTCTTCGCACTTTCTTCGCCGAGCTCACAAAGTGCCGGACTTTACAAACTGGTCGTGGGATGTAGACGTTCCCTTGCGCTCTTCCAGCGATAGCGGGAAGTAGAATAGTCGGGAGAGCACAAAGCAACGTAGCACGGTAGCAGGGAAAAGGTATGAACAGGACCTAGGCTCCCGCGCCAAAGAATCACGTTACCCAAAGACAGTTGGGGTCACGGATCGGGTTCGCTAAACCTTAGCGGTTGGAGTCAGCCTTAGGGCTTTCACCAATTTGCCGTTACGACGGGCAAGGGTTCGGTCCACCGAGGATCGGGTTCAAATTATGACGATTTGGTCCCCCTTTTGTATCGGTTGGAGTGGAGATAGCAATCTCTGCGATAATATGAGGGCTACAGCAGCCTCAGAATTTGCATATTAGATGGAGATGGTAGGTTTGAATAGTTGAATTTACTATACGCACCACCATCAAAGCGCCCCGATCGGCGCATCAGCGCCTGACGGCTGTGCATCCGCCACTTCTACAGTCGGTTGGGCCCCATCCGACCACCACTTTCCACCACTATACGTGCATCCGCCACTCCCAGGTCGGCCCCGGCCATTCGGTGCCTATTAGGGAGTGTGGCAACCCTGTGAGTGTGCCGTACGGCAACTCCTGAGGGCGACTGAGAGTGCCTCAGTTTTGCACTGGATGGAGCCCTGCCCACACTTGGGTCAGCCGGAACAATTGTCGGCTATGTCATTGCCTCAGAGAGACCCAGCCCAAACCGCTGCAAACGCAGGGCGACACCGGGTGGCTCAAGGACGAGCCTCAGTGACTTTGGCGCAGAAGTGTCAGACGCTGTAGTCAATCAGGGATTGACAGTGGCACGTTTAGAAAAGAGAGTAAATTTAGTGGTATAAATGTTACTCGCAGAGACCACTATGGTTTGGGGGACCATTGTTGAAGATGGAGATGGCAGAGCCATTCCGTTTGGGTGGTAAAATTAGCCCACGGCAGGTGCAACCCTGTTCAAAAGCGGCCTCATCCCCCCACCGCTAGGTTAGCTAAGAACAACAGCGGGGGGTGGTATCATAAAAAGTGTACCACTGTCGCGCCAAAAATGAAACGAGCATTGTTGTCATTTCAGATTTCTCCTTGGGCTGGCTGGTCGGCTGCCTTCGCGAGTCGGCCGTCCGGTAGACGTCGCTGCGGTTGAGGCGCCAGTCGAGAAGAGTTGTGCACGTCCGCTCGACATCCCAAGGTTGCCCTTTCGCTTCTGAGTGGAACGGCGAAAGGTGCATAATACAGAAAGTCATTATAAACTTTCCGTTGCAGAAGAGCCAAAGCGCGGTTGCCGGCCGAAGTGGTCGCTCGCAGAGAAGCTTGGAGGCGACTCGGATCTCACCACTTGGACGGTGGCCCTCTGCTGATGATTGGGCGATGACAGAGTCATGCCAGGATGGAACTGTTCCCAAGTCGGCTTGAAAAGAAGTCAGGCTTCAGTGCTGACTTCACCAGTGACAGTGAGCGAAGCGAGTAACGCTTGCGTGTCTGACTCTGTCTCGACGGGGAGCCTGGTTGATGTGCGCTTGTACCCTCCTTTGGACTTGAAGATACGATTGTACAGCTGGCTTGTTGTGCCGCCAGTGCACCAGTACACGACACCATGTTTACACTAAACAGTGAACTCAAAATGAACGGAAGAAAGAACAGAACGCAACTAACGAAACAAAACAAAGGTACTTGTGTGCTTTGTCCTTGTGCTAGTGGCGCGGAGGCTAGTGGCCTCGCTTGGGGCCGGTCTGTCTCGGTCGGCCGTCCAACGCCACGGAGACGAAGTGCGCCTTCTCGCGGCCGCCCCAAATCTGGATGGGAGGCTGGTCATTACCCGGCGATGGCAGCACTATCGACTGTAGCACTTCGTGGTTGGGTTCCCGGTATTGGACTGGGGTCACGTTCGACAGCTTGAATCGACTCGTGTTTTCCTTGCGCGTTTGGGTGTCGTGGAGACTCCAGACCGACATGAAGATCATGTAGGTGACGTAGCAGTCCCCAATGCGCACGACGTAGGCTCTCGGCTTGTAGTGAGGCACAACGACACTGTCGGTCATGCCGTGCGGTTTCCAATTGACTCTGAAACCGGTGGCGTAGTAGCCACGGTCGAATCTTTCCTCGATGTCCTCGGCCGTCAGGGCGAGGATCTGCAGCTTGAAGCGGGTGTAGCGGAAACGCAGCCACGCCGGCTCCATTCGCGCCAGTTGGTCGTTGAGACTGTAAACGAAATGCTGCAGCTGTACCCCGGACAGTGCCTGCATGTCTTGTCTTGCCGCGAGTCCAGTAAGGAACTCCATCGACAAATCTTGGTTGAAGTCGTAGCCCTTGTAGAAGTTGAGCATGGGGTCAACTTGAAGGATCTCGCGTCTGACACCGGCGGGAACGTTGAGAAGCTCAAATTGGCCGGTGGGAAACGACTTGAGTAGCTCGTCATCCGCCACCACCTTGCCGATGGGGATGCTGTTGTAGGCTTGGTGATTACCCGGCAGCGACAGAAGAGCGTTTTGAAGCTCTTCCGCTGGCTGCGCAATCGCCGTGGAGAATAGCGGTACGATGTCCGCCATCATCGCGTCGGGATTGGTCATGAACGGCACGTAGATTTTGCTACTAATGTAGAACATCAACTCAGTCCGTTCCTTTTGTGCGTCGAGTAACTCGAGCATGGTCTTGGCGGCCGCAGCTTCGTCGGCCGCCTTCGCCGCGGACGTAGACGGCTGTTGGGACAGTTGGCCGCTGTCGGCCGCTGCCGAAGCTTGGGGAAGCTGCTGTTGTTGCTGCGGAGGCTCCGAGCTGGCAGCTGTCGTGGCCGTCGCCGTCGGCGGTGGCACCGGTTGGGGTTCTTGTACTTGAACTTGTTGTTGGGTCGGCGGCTGCTGAGGCAGCGCCCATTGTGGCGGTTCCACCACTTGGACCCATCTCGTTCCGTCCGGTGTAGGGACCTGGAAATATTGTCCTTGTTGGAAATTAATCTGTTCCATTGCAGGCGCACTCCCAAAATGCGCTTGGAGGTGGCCGGCGGCGGCGGCGTAGCTCCCGCCGAAGGTGGAAGGTGTCGCCGAAGCCGTTGGAAGCGATTGCCCTTGGTACCAACCTCCAGTTGTCTGAACGCCAAACTGAAAGCCTTGGGGCGAAGGACTCGCCCTCGTTTGCCCAGTGGTGCGCTCGACTGTCTGCGCAATGTGCCCAGGTTGTTGCTGCTCTTGCTGCTGAGAAGCAGTCGGCGGCGGAGGTGGAGGAGGCGGCGGAGCAGAAGTGCTCGCCTGCACCGTCACGTCCATCGGCGCTTGCGAAGAAGCAGGCGCAGCCGTCGTCGTGGCCGGCAGCATCTGTTGCCTGGAATAGGTGGTTCTCGTGGCAGAGGCCGTTCGAGGGCGGCCGCCACCGGCGCCTGATTGCGCAGATTGTTGGCGACTTCTGTTGTCGCGTTCCTTGCTATGCTGTCTCGAGTAGGAGCCTGAACTCGACTTTTTGAATTCGGCTCCTCGGCCCATAGGTGACCGAAATCTTTGGTCGTACGCGCCCGGTGGCGGTCTGGGTTGCCTACCCAGGTACCCGGGTCTGGAGACCATTTGGGCCGGGGTCTCGTAGAGAGCTTTGACCGGCGGTGGGATCTCTTTGCCCGCCGTTCCCGTTCGGTAGTCGCCGTAGACGGTCACCGGTCGTTTCTCGAGGACTTGGAGCCTGTATCGAAGAATGCGGAAGTTGGGCTCCGGTTTTTCGAAAAATTCCTCGATGTCCTTGGGCTGCCACTTGTCGCTTTGATTCTCGTATTTGCCCTTGCCCATTGCGAGGATGAGATTCCTGCGCTTCTCGTAGAAGCGGTACAAGAGCTCCTCGGGCCAGGTGGACCAGCCCTGGAAGTCGTCGTCGAACTCGTAGCCATTCTTGGCCATCGCCAGCAGCACCGTGTCGGGGTTGACGGTTCCCATTCGCCCACACTGAATCATGTAGTTGCGAATGTGGTTGTGCATATTGGCGTAGGCTTTTTGCCCAGCTGGCGTTTTGAAGGCAGCGGGGCCCCCAATTGGCCAATTGAATTGCTTGTACTTGATGGTACTGTCGACCTCGACGCCCTTGTGCGCAAAGGCGGAGTTTCTCGTGTTCCGGCGCTTTTGGCGCATCCGGTTGGAGTTTTCCCGGAGTTGAGGAGGCGTGTAGCGGGACGGTTCCGGGATGGGGAGGCGCGTGACCTCTCTCTCGCGCTCCCTGATCTCTAGAAAGAGACTACGACGGGTGTCACTGTTCAACCTCTGCTCGAAGTCCTTTCTCTTGAGTTGTTGGACGTTCTCGTTCAAATTGTCTCCGTTCCAGTCGCAGATGTCCGCGTTGGTCGAGTAGACGAGCCTTGGTTGCCAGGGAGCCTGGCTGGCGGACGCCTCGGCCGACTGGGCGGGAGGCTGGTCGGCCTTGTCGTGGTACTGCTCGTGGAAGAACGGCTTGACGTGCTCGGGGAGCAGTCTGTGAGGCGGCTCTGGCGTCCACAGCTTGAGCTGTGCGCTCTCGTCGTGCCAGTAGGTGAACTGGACGTTGAGCGGGTTGAACGGCTGCCAGCCTCGTTCTCGGTAGCGTTTACTCGTGTCCTGGACGAGGTAGAGGATCTCGTTGTACATCTGATTATACTGCGCATACTGAATGGCAGAGTTCAGGTATCTGTCGCGCATCAACATCTCCACGACAGGGATGTCGTTGTCGGAGTTGTAGGACGCCAACAGAAGTTCCTTGGACGTCTTGTTGAGCCGGTCGTAGGAGGGGGCGCTGGCTGTTCCCAGGCCGCGTCTACGGTGGAAGTTGAGGGCGATTTGCTGTCGGAAGGACAGTCTCGCCTTCATCGCCATGGCATAGAGGTGGAGGGCGGAGCCTCTGGTGCCGTACTGTTCCCAGTAGTGGGTGTGCTTGAGGTTGAGATTGCCCTCCATGTCCATGAATTGGATCTGGCCGACCGCCTTGAAGACGGCCATTCTCGTGTTGGCCGGCTGATCGGTCTGAGCGACGGCCAAAGCTTTGGCGTCGTCGTCGAAGCACTCGGCGGTGATGATCTCGTCGAGTTGGAACTGCTTGAAAAGGGGGCAGGTCCTGAGCAGGACTGGCGGCGGAATCTGAAGGTAGAATTCCGTCTGTTGCCAGACTTGTTTCCAGTAGGAACTGAACTTGTTGAGGTCCGGTTCCCACATCTGGACGACCACAAAGTACAGAATGAGGGTGGTCATCGACCACTGGGCGTAGGTAGTACCCAGCTTTTCCCACAAACTGTCGAATTGGTCGACGCCGTCTCGACTGTTCCTGGCGCCGTAGAAGTAGGCGTAGTCGATGGGGGCGTCCGCGATTCTGACGAAGTCGAAGCAGTGCCCTTTGTGGCCACAGAAGCGCAGCAGGTCGTACGCGTGGGGGTGGCCGTCGGCTACTGCAATGTTGTACACGGCTCGTAGATCGAGCAAGTTACCGTTGTCCCAGTCGAAGTCGAATTGGGCCATCAGGGCGGCCCTGAACTTCTCCGCGTTCCAGATGACGAAGAGGTGGTGGTGGCTCTCGAAGAAGTCCTTCCATCTCTGCGCCATCGCCGGTCGGGCGCCCGCGGCGGCGTTCTCGCCTTTGGCGATGTAGCCAAGAGAAGCGACCGAGAAGGTGAAGGAGACGCCCGTCGCCGTCGAAATGGAGAAGCCGGCGAGGAACGGCTGGGAATAGTCCCAGTCATCTGGAAGAAAGGCTTTTAGATCGAGCATCCACTTGCCGACGTTCCTGTCTCTGGAGGCCTTGTCGCCTTCGGCGCTCTGAAGGTAGGCCGGAGCAATGGCACA
>JASAMZ010008115.1:0-24781 GCA_030248115.1 Linhomoeus sp. GSCO2_2 | reverse complement strand
GTTCCGTTCCGTTCCCTGTCTATCCCGTGTGGCTAAAGTGCTGCCAGATTATTTATCGGCCTAAAACTTGTCTCCCGACCAACCAGCGGCGATCAACGCCACGGAACCCCGCGCAAGGCAAGATCATGGTTCTGTCGACCAAAGGGAAGTGCTGTCTTGCCCTTATTGTATTCCTTCTCGCCATCGCGTACGCTGTTAGTTGTGCATCGTGTGGACAGGCCCAGAACCCTGCCACCACGCACGCAAGTCATTCAAGTCGTGTTCAGTCGAAGATCGCAGCTCGAAGAAGGAAATCAAATGCTCTGCGCGCAGCAAGGCACTAATTGTAGGCTGTACATACTGTAAACACCAACATACAACGAAATGATGCTTTCGAATGCATTCGGTGGTTCCGTTCACACGGCTTGTCGGACTCCCGGCCGTACACCGGCCCACCAGTTAGCCTACTTCGTAATTCGACGGAACTATCGCTTCCCGCTGATGTGGCGGCGCGCACTGGCAGAAAAGTGGATAGGTAAACTGCTTGCTCCCTCAATATGTACCACTCCCAAAATACCTATATCAATCTGGCGGCACTGGCCATGTCGGACGCTGCAAGGTGGATAGTAGGCGCGGACGCAATCGGGCGTGTACGCAAGGTCATTCGTTCACTGGCGCAGCAGCCACCGGTTTGGCGGCTAACAGGAAGGATCAACCAATCCATCGGTTCGACGAACCTGCTATTATCCGTTGTCATTCAACTAACGATTCGTCAACCATACATGCAATCCCATTGCGTCATTTCCTTTATAGTGAACAGAAAACCCAGAAAACACCGAAATGACTAAATTTCTGCACACGTTCGTATACCGTCCGCTCTGATTTCAAAAGATTGCAGCGGATGTGACGTAACTTGAAGGTGCGGGAGTGGGGATCCTATGCGATTCACCTACTACCATAAGATATATTTAAACATGTATGTATATTAATAACAAGATAAATTAAGAGTAATTATGGTCGACTCGAGTTCGACTAAATTAAAATCGTGTGAAATTAAGTATATTTCTAAACGGCGAATATACACCGCACAATTTAGGTATGTTGTACGTGTTTATGTGTTACAGAGGAAAGATGTGAGGCGGGAAGGTGTCACCTTGCCATTACAGCAGGTCTCGTCCACTGAAAGGGGCGTCGGGCCGCAGCAGCCTCCGTGCAGTCTATCTGTTCCGTAGCCTCTGTCGTAGACTCGACCGGCGCAGCAGATCTTCCCCAGAACCTCTATTGGCTCGGAGCCGCAACACTGCAGGCCGAACATCTGCTGTAGACTGGAGAAGACGCGGCAGTTCCTTCCGCAGCAGGCCTGCAGGACTGAAGCGAGAACGGCTCGAAACGTATCTGCGACAACTTCTGAACGCACCAATGGAAGTCGCCTCAGTGGTTGTTGCTGTCCGCTGAAGATCGTCCTTGTCAGAGTCGCCGCCGGGCAGCAAAACGAGTCTCTTCGATATCGCCGCCGAAGCATGTCCCATTGTCATGTAGCACCACAGAACGACGCAGGCGACAGTGATTGCGTGCATGGACGTTCGAGATGCCGGCTTTGCGCTGCGTCAACTCATTGGCTCGCTTGACGTAGGGGCCAAGGACAACTAACTACCAACTAGGACGAGTATGCCGGTCCATGACTACGCATCAGTGACGGTCACTCAATGGACGCGATGTGGCCTCTCTTTCTAAAATGGTAGCTGCCTCTCTTTCTCTCTAGGTACATCTGCTTAGCCAGCTGCCTTCGGCTTTGCCGCGCGAACAAACAGGCCGCTTATGCAACCGGCTTGTGGAGGTTTTTGCGCGACCTGATGGAAAGCAGGCTACTCAAAGCAGACCGTCAGCAACGTCCAGCGGCTTTCGCGAAAAGCTGAATGCCGGCTCGCTCTCATTTTGCGTGGCGAAATGAAACGCAAACACAAGAGGGGCCTTCAGGGTTGCATATGTATTCACAGTACATGGTCTAGGCCGAGGGCATCGCCGGCTGAGCCCTGTTGGACAGGCAGAAGTTCTGGTCTCCTTGCGCTACCCATAGGACGTAAACGAAGAGCCAGATGACAAAGACGACAGGACTGGCCAGCTTCGTGGCGTTGTCGATGAGCACGTAGTAGAAGTTGGCACGCTTGGCGCGCCCCATCCACGATTCACGCGCCTCCTCTTTGACCGACTTCTTGGCCCACTTTTCCTGCATCGACAAGGACTGATGCTGGCTGGCGTGGCGTGCGCGCGCTCGCGATTGCTCACCATCTGCTTGGCGCGCTTGACGAAGGAGAGGGCGACGAGAGACTCGAAGAGGGCGATGACCGTGAACAGCTTCATGGCGCTGAACCAGATGTCCAGCGCCGTGTTGTAGGAGACGCGAGGGATCTGCTCGTCGCCGCGCTGCATCTGCGACAGCGTCAGCAGCACCTGCAGCAGTCGACGTCAAAGGGGAAGGTGTTGGTCAGAAGCCAGAGACCCTGGTTCATTCTTACGGTAATGGGCGTGATGACGCGGATTTCGTTGTAGTAGTAGGGCACATAGGGCGAGACCCAGCTAAACATCATGGCCAGCGCGCTTGGAATGTACTTCTCGGCCATGAATCGGGCGGCGTCCCGCTTCAAGTCGAGCACCATCTGCAGACAGCTCGAGTCGACTGAAATCGCATTGACGCTCAGAAACCACGCTTCCGTCATAGTTGCTGCTAACGGCACCCACTGAGCCTGGCCGGCAGTGAACAGTTGACCGCTGCCAGCCGTCGGATTCGCAGCTCGGGGAGGCCGTCACGTACTCGGCGCGTGATCGTTACGGGCTCGGCCTTCTTGGTCCATCGAAAGGCCACGAGCTCCCTCGAGTAGGCGACTGAAACACTATTGCATTGCGTCGAAGTGCGACGCTGCATATAGTCTAGAAACCGCGAGATCATCAGACTTGAACTGATCTTGAGGTCGCACATCTGCTCATCGTGTGGGTAGCGGCAGAACACCATATGACAGGCCGGCCTCAGATTGACCCTGGAGACACATGTCTGTCTGTCTTGAGAAGCGCAGTGCATACCGGGAGTACAAGCAAAGAACCTCATTTCATAGGTAACGATTCCGTTCGGCTGTACGATCATGCGGAAGTTGGGGAAGGTGACGTCGTGGAAGGCCGACTTCTTCGAGTTGACGAAGTAAGGGTCGGGCCTGCGATCATTTGAGCTACAACTGTACTTGCACCGACAGAAGAGACAGCCAGAGCAGAGCAGAGTATGTACCTCCAGATCTGGCTGATGAGCTTCTCCTGTCGAATGAGTATGGGTTTCTCGTACGGGTTCTCGAGTCGGAAGTCGCGCCACCTCATCTGCAGCTTCACATCGAGGGAGTACTCCATCTTGCTCGTGTCAAAGTTGGACAGCGACGCCACCACCATGGCGAAGCGCACGGTTGTCGTCTTGCCTGCAGCAACCAGCGATTACTGAGCATCACTTTGATCATAACAAATGATGCAATTGTAGCCCATGAGGAACCTTTGAACAGAGCGCTGGGAACCGTCAGGTTGTCATAGCCGACCTTCTTCAACAACGGCAAGACGAACGTTCCACCAAGCGCCCTGAAAGAACATGCATTGCAACGACGGTCGTCAACAAAGTCATTGGTAAAGTAGGCGCAGCTTCGCCGTCTGGCACACGTACATAGAGCAGGCAGGCATGTACGTAGTACGTACCGTCCCTTGCCAACATCGGGCAGAGTGGCATCGTCGAGCTCTGTGTCGTTGTCGTAGAGGTCGGCGATCTCCGTGAGATTGCCTTCGATCTTGCTGACGTCGATGCCAATGGCGCGATTGTTGACGACGCCGGCGGTAGCGTTGTCGACCAGTGTGTCGTCCACAAAAGCGAGCGTCCCATTGATTTCGTCGGCGGAGAGAACAGTGCCGTTCAAGAGGTCGATGACGGCGTCGTCGTCCGGCGTCTCATACTGCAGGTCGCTGTCGGTCACGTTCTTCTTTGAGAGGCCCTTAGAGGACGGGCCAAGAAGCGCCGCCGCTGCTACGACCAGCACAGGAGCGAGTACAGTCCACGTCGAGCTCGCCATTGACAAATTCAAACTATTCAAGACCTCTGAATTCACATTTTGCACTCGACTAAGTTTTGCTCGCAGGCGCCAAAGCAGTAAACAGAAATGTACACAGAAATGCTGCGCAAGCGAGTGACAACTTCTTCTATGGTGACGACGAGGCAGCGCATTGTAATACGCACAGTTATGTATGCGCTGGCAGACAACAGCCTTCGTTTGGCGGCTGGTCCGCCTTTTGGTCCCGTCTCAGTCGCAGATACAGGTACCTACCGACGGTTGTCTCTGAAGCTGCTACATTGCTGCATGTGGATAACCGATGTCGAATGGAAGCCTATGCCGTTGATTAGTGCTGACAGCAGTGTCGTTTGTCAATTAGGCGACTATGTGTACATACAGTCAATAACGTTACATAGCAAAGAAGAAACGTATTCTAAATCAACCTTTTGATTGAATACCTCTCATGCCATTGGGGTATCTGTACACTAGCTCTTTTCGTTGATGAGAAATGGATATTCTTTCTAGCAAAAGGTGGATAAAATACTAATTGTAAGGTACATAGCCGGAACGATTCGTTCCTGAAAACTGTCGACTTCAAGAAGTTAGTGAAAGGATGGCCGATGAGAAGAAGAAAGGCGCTGCCTCCGACGGTGACGGCGGCCGTTCTTCGATGCTTCAGTCTGGGATCAAAGAAGTGATGACTGTGTGCAGATGTTTGTCTTGCAGATGGCCTGTCTCGGAGGTTGGTCGCAGCGAAGTTCTGCAATCGGGAACTGGAGTTGGACATCGCCCGTGCGGTCCTCCGACTGACTGAGCAGCTGGAGCCCTGGCAAGGCGTCACCGTCTACGAAGTGCTGAGTCTACAATGCCCCATACGTGGCAGTCTTCTTCTACAAAGAGCTGCAAAGCGTTCCACTTCTGTTCAGATCGCCGGCTACATGCGAGCCACCATGCTCAGGTACAGGGGGCGAAAGATCGTGGCCAAGGTCAACGGCCTCTACAACGAGGTCAACCTGGCCATCATCGACGAGCTGATCGGAGGCCTGCCCTTTCCCCTCTACCAGCGCAGCAAGGACCGTGTCAACGCCTTCCGATTCGCCGTCGACGCCGACGGAGAGCCCATCCACGAGCCTGACACCGAGCCGCTGAAGCTCAAGCGAGTCCGCTTCCTCGCCACCGTCCCTGTTCGCGACTCTGATACCTGCTCTCATTCCAACTCGTTTGATTTGTCGCCAAGGACGTCGCTTCCATTGCAGGGCGTCGACAAGAAGACGAAGCAGCAGATCTCGAGACAGGGCAACTACGCCTGTGCCAGGCGGCGCTTCCTGGAGCGACGCCAATGGTACCGCAAGATGCTGATCGACTTCAACGTGGGCCAGCTCGACGATTTTAACCATCCGCGTCGCTGGAAGATCTTCGCCACCGAAGTCAGAGGCCAGAATCTGGAAGACGCGGTGCTCTTCCAGGTCTGCACCTGCGCAGCTTCCTCTCTTCCTCTTCCTCTTCGTGATGTATGTACACCGATGCAATATGTTGCGTTGATTGTTGCAGCGCGAACTGGAGAAGGAGGGCATCAAGATCACTCTGGAGAAGCTACGCGACCAGTTTCGGCAGAAGCCCCTCAGAAGTCGCGGCCCCATGGACCCCCTCTTCGACATCTGGTAGCTCTATCTACATTCGAAGATAAATAGCCGATCACTGTGATATCGCCTCAATTGTCTTCACCTGCGTCAAGACACAAGAGCACCGTTCGTCTGATTTCATCTCGTGCTTGTGGTCGGCAAAAATATCTGCGGCAGAATCAGTACGCCAGATAACATTGGTATAATGGGAAGACAGACAAGATGTAAGCTGTGCGAATGCGAGAGCTCCCTCACAACATTGGTGTCAGCAATTCACATGTTTCCTGCTGCCTGTAAATCGGCGCTAGGTTACGGTAGGACGCTACAAATTAATGAAACTCGAACGTAGCGCGATCGAACGTGGGACTTGAACAGTTGCACCTGCGCCATAGGTGCGGGGGGGGGGGGGGTTCGACGGGGGGGGGGGGGGGGGGGGGAGGCCCCTCTGGCCCTGGCCTCTAGTGAACTTTTCACTGATACTCCCCCCTGGCATCCGAAATTCGGAAAAAAATCCGGAAATTTCGGAAATTTTCTTGTATTTTTGGTAGTTTTTGGTCCTATTTTGTCCAAATTTTCGTCTGCGGCGCTATATTTCGTCTAGTTATGCACAAATTAGCGTTTTTTGACCAAATTAAGGCGTTTGTAGCGTATTTTTGGCCATTCTAAAAGCTCTCCACTGTCCCGGGACCCCCCCCCCCCCCCCCTCTCAAAAGTTGTCCTTAACTAGAACCCCCCCACCCTGGCCTCCGGGTGGCCTGCACCTATGGCCTGCGCGACGCGTCGGACACGGCGGAAGGAGATATGACCACAGAAGATCAAAGCGACTGGCTCTCAATGACGTCGGATCGCCTGTCGGAATTTGTTGGCAGGCTGTTGTGTGTCCACTTAGTCCATGAGGGGCCCGCCCTTGACCGTTTCCCGACTATTGGCGTCTGCGTTGCGGCGGATCCGCCAACGCGTTCGCTCGCGTTGCTCGGCTTCTGCGCAAAACTGGAGCTTGAAAACGGCGGAACAGCCGACGCGATGCTCGTGAACTGGTTTGGCGCATTTGGCGGCGCAGAATCGACGTTGTTGGCCACTCCTACCGTGTGCTTCGTCCCTGGCTGTTCCATTGCGAGCGCGGTCGTGGCGCAAACGCCTGATCACCTGACAAAGAAATTGGCAGAATGGATCGAGACTCACTCGAGGACGCTGGGGCTAAACTCGCTCAGTTCTGCTTCTGCTGGCGCTGTTGGAGGTCGAGATCCACCAATTGCCTCTGTCGATCCCAAGTGGTTGGAGGCGCAGAAATCGGAGGTCGTCGCGTGGCTGAAGAAGAATCTCATAGCTGCCGAGGAGTGCTTGAACGACGGCTCTCTTCGCCTATTCGACGCGGTCACGATTCAGCCGCCTTACTCGCCGTCGGACTGCTTCAGCGAGAACTCGCTGGTTCTCTCGAAGGTCCAGCAGCTGCTGGAGAAGATGCCGAGAACAAGTGAAAACGACGCGTCTCGATAGCGGCGCGGCTCTGTCTCTGCCGTCTGGTCTGATTGCTGGTTGGTGCCTTGGTCGAGTAAATGGTGCTGACGCTCTCTATTTTGCTCTGATTGACGTTCAATCACGCTGTTCGATCTGAAATCGGCCTCGCCTCTTTGTGATGGTCATTGGATTGCTTGCATTGTCTTGTGTGTGAGTTGCAGCCGCTTGCCAGCGATGGACAACGGCGAAGTTGCTGAGTCGGCCGGCGGAGCTGCCGAAGATGCTGCGGTGGCATCTCGCGCAGCGACTGCTGATAATAAGGTCCTGTCGGTTGACGAGGACCTTCCTGAACTCGTATGTGGCGCTGTGCCGAATCCGATGTTGGCACAACCCGACTTCACCCTTGGACGTTAGTTTGGCACTTCGAATCAGACGCCCCGAATCAGACAACTGGTTGCAATTGAATGGTAGTTGTAGGTTCCACGGAGATCTACACGAAGCGCAGCGTCTGCTACATCGTCGCCGCTGTCTTGTTAAGAGGAGACGTGGAGAACCCTGAGCTGTGCATTGTACAGGAGGCGAAGAAGGAGTGCTACGGAAGGTCCGAGTTGCCAGTCGTGACCTCGACGCCTTTGATATTTGAGTGGATGAAAGTGTGATGGTCTACGCTAGGCTCAGTTTGCAGATGGTACCTGCCGGCGGGACGAATGGAGGAGGGCGAGTCGATTCTGGTGAGTGGCCTTGATTCCAGTGTAGCACTGGGCGATGAAGCACGAAACGGGTAACATCAGAACAAGAGTTGAATCGGTCTGCTTCCGACGCTGTCGTCTGTTTTCAGTCGGCCGTGCGTCGCGAAGTCAAGGAGGAGTCTGGCTACGAGTGTCTCCCAAAGGACCTGCTGGCCGTCGAGATCCAGGGCGGCGGCTGGTACCGCTTCACCTTCGTCTGCGTCGTCACCGGCGGCCAACTCAAAGAGCAGACGAGCGCCGACGTCGACTCCCTCTGCGCTCGCTGGCTTCCCGTCGGCCAGCTCAAGAGCGTCAAGTTCCGGTGGGTGGGAAGAAGAAGCTAGATGAGTCGCTTTGAAGCAGGACAATGAGAAGCGAATACGGCACTTGCGTAAGCAATCTTTGCAGGTCTTCCGACGTGCAGGCCCTGATCAAGGAGGGACTGGTCTACTACAAACGTCGCGGCGGCGACTTGGCGTCGGCGGACGTGTCGTTGCTTCCCCCGCTGCTCCCTTGCGAGAGCCTGGTCCCTGGCATGTTCTTCCGCCTTCTGGTCGTCCAGAAGCGACTGGACAGGTGGGCGCTCACTTGCTGCTAGGATACAGTGAAGTATGCATATTCTCCCATTGCATACTGCTTGGTCCAATTCAGGGAGTACGACATTCTCATCAGCAAAGACACGGCCAACCTTGGTCAGACCTCCTTGCCGCTGGTGGAGTTCCCCCTGAACAGCTTCGCCGCCGCCGTCATCTCCAAGTTCTATCGGGTGAGCGCAGACGACGCTCTTTGAGAAGTGTTTGTCACACGGTGCGCTGCGCACAATCCGGTCGGCGAAGCTTCCAGCAAAAGGGCTAAAGTAGAACTTTGGTTTACGGTTGATGTGCGCCTTCTCGCTTCCAGGAGGTGGTTGAGAGCGGCTCCTCGACGCTGAGCATTCCCTCCCGGGTGCTTGGGGTGCAGGGTCTGATGGACGAGCCCAAGGTGCGCGGCTTCGACGGCGTCTGCCTCACCCTCCTGGTGCTGGTCAAGCCGCGCATGAACGCGCGCGTCACGCGCGACGACCGCTACGGCTGGCTGCGACTGCGCTCGGCGCGCGCCGTCGACTATCTGGAGAAGGCGCTGTCGCAGGCGCCCACCTTCTACCTGCTCTGAGCTCGCGACTTGAATCTCCGCTGCTCTGCATACAGTGTCGTCGTCGTCTCGTGCGCAACTCTGTTCTACTCGTTTTTTTGGCACTCCGCCGCTTGAAAAGCGAAGGAGTGCTATAGGAGCGGTAAAGCCTACAGTTAGCATGTCCGGGGCTAGCGCTCGCTACGAAGCACCTAGGGAGCCAAATTTTTTTTTAAAAGATAGCTTATGACGACGCGCAGCGTGCTCGGGGGTTGAAAAAATTTCGACGGTGGAAGAATTTTGCGGAAATTCAAAAATTCAAATTTTTACTAAGTAAAAAAAATAATCAGGCCACAACTTTCGCAAAAGTGGGCCGAATTTGGTGATTTTTGGATATGTTGTAGGCCTTTGGGTCCTCTAGGCGGCATCGCTGGAACGGGCTCCCTAGGTGGTCCGACGCGGGAGTACTGTAGAAAATTCAAAATTCAAAATTTTTTTTCGATTTTCAAAAAATCATAACTCGAGTTTGCCACGGTGGATCCTCGCAAACTTTCCTGCAAAACACGGACCCGTGTATGACCTTTCGATTGGCACCAAAACCGCCGAGATCGGTCTTACCGTTTGGGAGATCCGCGGTGGCAAAAATCCCAGGTCCCAAGCGGAAAATTCGGATTTTCGACTTTGAGTGGATTTTTGAGTTGGAAAGCGTGTCTTTAGCGGTAAAGTGATTATTGCAACGTGTTCAGCGTCAAAAGTTGGTCTAGACGAAGTGTCTTGACCACTTTGAGGTACCGTACTCCAGCCGTGTCGAATTTTTGAATCCCGGGGTCAAATTTTCGAAATTGAGGTTTTACTTGTTTCGGAGGTCTTCGACGACGCTGAACACGAATCCGGTGTTTGTTTTGCGATTTTGGACGCCTTTACCCTGCTTTCGGCACCCGGCCGGCCAAAAATTGGGTCCGGGGTCGAATTTTCAAAATTGCGTTGACAGTTGTGTGACTTGTGTCTGGGCTTTCTGACACAGCAAAACGCGAATCCGTCGTTTGTTTGGCGATTTGCGGTGCATTTTGCCTGATTTTGGCCGAATACTCACACTCCGTAAAATTTCGCGAAATTCCGAAAATACGTCCGCCATTGATTTTGATGCGCCTACAGTACGCCGTCCATATAAGACGCGCTGAGAAAGGCGTCTACGCACGCGCAATCGAACCGCGTTATAGGAGCATCGTACTGTAGCACTAGCGCCACCGACGCCGTCCACCCCAGCGGGGGAGCCCCCGCTGTGTAGCGTAGATAAGGCGCGCCTGTACAATTGGGGCACCGCTGGCGTGCTACATTGTGAGTGGCTATAGCAGTCAGCGGTCAGTACAGCCTGCGCTTATCGTCGTCAGTACAGCCTGCTCCAACGCGTGACTTGCGCCACATCGACCTCCAAGTGTATGGCATCTGCTTAGGCCCACCCCGGGCTATAGACCCTAGTTCTACGCTGAAACAATTGGGAACAAACATATTTAACGGGAATGCAACACTTGTTGGAGTTTCTGTGCCCCCGTCTGCTAAAACAATCACGCGGAGTGCCTATCTGACACTCAAGGAGTGTCACGTATCACTTGTTATTGTATAAGATTTATGCCATGTACACAGTCATCTAGCCGTAACCGTGTGCCCTCGCGTGAAATCTCTCACTGAAGCAGCCGAGCCCTGTGCCCAGTGATCCGGTTAGTTCTCTTTCCCCCTTCACCTACAGTGATTGTGCCCGTCTTTCTCTCACTGTCGCCTCTTTGTTAGGTGCCCAACTTCCGTTTTGCGTTAGATCTGCACTTGTCTTTGTTCTCAGTGGCAGCTGATACTGTATGATAGTCACTCTCATTGAACAAACCTTGCCTCTATTGGAGGACCGCTATTGCTTTGCCTAGCGCAGTTGTGAAACGATGGTATCTGGTCTGTGTGGGTGAAACCACTTATGAGGTGAATCGCCTCTAAACTCGCGTCACGATAGTTTGAGCAGTTGTTTCAGCCATGGACGACGTTTTCAAGCGTCTGTCGTTCGGCGTTCGCTTCTCACGCGACAAGGGTGCTAAGGCGCCGCCAGCCACTAAAGAAAGAGACGACGACTGTCTGTTGGAAGTGGACACTGCCGAGGCCCTCGACAAGAAGCTTGCCTGTCCCTCGGGAAGTCGCGATGAAGCGAACAGCCACCCTCCCGTTCACTCGGAAGAGCAGGCGCCAGTTGCTGTCTCGAGAGTTCAGCTCTTTAGTGGGGAAACGCCTGATTTGGCTCCGAGTGCCTTCAGTAAAAGCGCCGCTGAAAAGCCGACGAAACGCAGGGTTGAGGTACCCTCGACCTACTTCTTGTTACTTGTTTGGTGTCTACTATTTGCCGCTGTTGTTCAGGAGAACTCGGACGCTGCTGTTCGAAGCCGACACAAGATCTACGTTTGGGGCGGCGATGTACCGTCGCCATGCGCCAGCTTTGCGGGACTGCTGGCGACGGCTGCGCATCGTGTGGATAGAGAGATCTTGACTGCGGTGGCCAGAAACCTGGACGCCGGCGGTTTCCGTCGGCCCACCCCAATCCAGATGCAGGCCATCCCTATCCTATTGGAGGCTGGTTCTGTTGGGCTTTCTGTGTGCGTTCGGCACCGATCTGTCCACGTTTACGTCAACTTCCAGCGAAGAGACGTGCTGGCCTGCGCACCCACGGGCTCAGGGAAGTCGCTTGCCTTTGGCTTGCCTCTCGTGGTGGAAGCGGCTCAGCGAAGGAAGCTACAGCTTGCGAAGAACAGCGCCGCCCGTCGTCGTCTGATGGCGCTCATTTTGGAGCCTACCCGAGAGTTGGCCGAACAGCTTCGAACCGTTCTCTCTGAATTGGCTTCTGGTTTGGACTTGGTTGTGAAGACGCCTGAAAGCGACGACAAGGATGGCCGTGACTTGAGCAATTGTGGTTGGACACTTCGCTGCAGTGTGCTTCTGTAGTTTGTTGGACTCGCCCTTCTCTTTCAGATATTCTGGTGTCGACGCCCAACCGCCTGGTCTATGGGTTGAAGGAGCCAGACGGCCGGTTGGCCAAACGATTGCGTCGTCTCCGCTGGCTTGTGGTGGACGAGTCGGACAAACTTTTCGAGAGAGGCCACGGGGAAGGGGGAGGGCGCGCCTTCCGCCTCCAGCTGGCCGCCGTCTACAACGCTTGCGAGGGCGGCCCCTCTGCTGTCCGCTGCGCCCTCTTCAGCGCCACGTTCTCTTACGAGTTGGAGGAGTGGTGTGGGGCGAGTCTGGACAATGCCCTCACCGTCTGCGTGGGACCCAGGAACTCGACAGCCGAGTCCGTGGAGCAGCGACTCGTCTACACGGGCTCCGAGTACGGCAAGCTCGTGGAGCTCAAGAGGATGCTGGTAGACGGCTCTTTGGGCCAGCCGCCCGTCCTCGTCTTCGTCCAGAGCAGGGAGCGCGCCAAGCAGCTCCACGGCGAGCTCTGTCAGCTGGACGCCGGCGCCGCCGCCTCCGGCAGGGTTGCCATCGTCCACAGCGACTTGGCGCAGCAGGAGGTGGAAGGCTCTCACGTGCACATACATCCTCTGCGCAGCCAACAAACGCCAGCTTCAGCTTGCCTTCAGAGAGACGAGGCGGTGAGACGCTTCCGAGAAGGCGCCGTCTTCCTCCTGATCTGCACTGAGCTGCTGGGTCGCGGTCTCGACTTCAAGGAAGTCAATGTGGTGGTAAACTTCGACCTGCCCACCTCCATCATCAGCTACATTCACCGCGTCGGTGAGTCCGCGTTAGTAGCGCAGAGGAGTGTGGCTTTGTCGGATCGTTGACTTTATGAGCGACCAATCAATCGGCCGATTTCCAGGGAGGACTGGTCGGGCGGGTCGACCCGGCAGGGCGTTCACCTTCTTCACCGAGCAGGACAAGCTCTCGCTGCGTCCCATCGCCCAGGTCGTCAAACAGGCGGGATGGCCACTGCCGCAATACACGCTCGAGTTGAGCAGACCCAAGAAGTGAGCGCCCTCGTCACACCCACTATGGCTTCAGTAGCTGCAACGTACCTAGGACGCAACGCAAATGACTGCCCAATGATTCCTTCAGGAAGCGAAAGTCAGTCAAGGCGCCGCTCAGGCCGGACGTGTCCAGGGCCTTTCGGTCGCGCAAAAGGAAGCGCAGCCTGCCGACGCCTTCCAAGAATCCTAAAGCCGTCGTCTAGTATATAGCAAGCTGTTTGCGTCGCTGTCGTCAGTTGACATTTGGAGCGGACTTCTCACTACGGTGTATCGTACAACTCTTGCTCACAACGATGTTGACCAAGGGTTAATCTTCGCGTCGAAACCGAGGACCGCCAGCTGTTGGGTCGTTACTGTGTCTTGTAGTGTCGTTAACGATGTCGGCCCTTCGCCGGCTTAGCAGAATCCATTGTGGCTCTAAACGCCTACCTGCGTTGCGTTCGTCAGCCGGCAGCGGCAGATGTAGCAGCACTGAAAGCAACACACGGGATTGGCTGTATGTAGGTATTCCTATCGACTACGTCTGTCGCTCTGAAGGCGGTTCCGTCTGGTCGCAGCGGCGGTTGTTTGCCGTGCCGCGGAAGCGCTTGTGTGCGTCGCCGCTGAGTCGAGGCAGATGCCGACCCATTGTACTATGGCGCTTCGTTAGATTTTCCAACTCGTCACCTTCCATTAGGCTCACTCGATCGAACCGAGCCTTCTCGCGAACGCGCGAAGCATCGTAACCGATCGTTCAGCCACGACGCGTCAATCACTTCTGCAGTATTCGGCAGAAGAAGAGGCGCAGTAGCCGCGAAAGTGTAACAGCTGCAGTCATGGCGGCCGAGCGGCGTCGAGTCGACTTCCGACGCAGCTACCTGATGCGCCCGAAGGCGGCGGAACGACTGGCGTCTTTCCGGGAGAAGGTCGAGTTAGGCCAGAAGGCGTTGTCGGCCACCTACTACGACACGGCGTCGAGCGCTCTCAGTCGGGCCGAGTGTGTCGTCATGAAGGAGAGCGACTCGGTCAACTACTGGAAGTTCTTCTGCTTCGCAAGCGGTGCTGTTTGTACGCCATACCGACATAAGACACCACTATGTGTTACCCATCATGATACTTCGTAGCTAAGTGTATGTATATCTATCTATGCGAAACAGAGAAATTTACGAAAACATACATTTTGCCGATTGTATGTACATACATGTATGTATATCTACGCCAAATAGTGAGATTTACTTTTGTAAGTACACAAGGTGGATACTGTATTGTAAGTTGTCTCTATACTGGATACGAAGGGTACAAACGCAATCCGTTTATATAACAGACAACATAATGGAGCTGACGACGGACGAGAAGGAGGTCAAAGAGCCTCTCGGTCGCTTGCTGGGATGGTCGGCGGCCGACGGCATCACAGCCGCCCTTCTGCAGGTTGCGCTCAGGCGCCCATTCTAGTATCTGCCAGTCGTGTGCGAGTGGCTACGAGCCCTTTTCAGCCCTTCTTCGTCATTCGCAGCAGGCGAAGCGACTACCAGAGCGGCGACTTTCGCCTTAGGGTTGCTGAGACCGACTACGGCTTCTGTACCTGCACAATTGAACGTCTGGACATCGATCGAAGCGAGCTTCCAGAAACGCTGACAGCAGCAGAAGAACTAGCGAGAAAATTGGGTCAGCTACGTTTTGAGCCGAGGTTTTCCAATGCTCTTTCCGCTTGGCACACATCACATTTCAGAACTCGACAACCTGTCGAACTACAGCCCAGAAGACTATTTGTAGGTGTCGCTCCTACTATAGTCTGTAGGATTCCGATTGCTTTCCGAGTCTGACGCTGTATGTGATTTATGCGGGTGCTGCTACTTCTACCCCGGCCGCTGGTCAGTACGAAGATATCGCCACACGCAAACGACAATGGCACACTCTGAATAGCCAACATGCTAAGATGACCGTCCACCACACTCGACTGGAGATGCTAGTGTCAATCCGTAATGCCCTACCTACAGGGAGCCTCCAAATTTGCACTGATTGGTCAACCGCATTGCGCGAGAGCTAGTGTTTGAATTGTCGTAGGTTACACTCAGTCGTCTGAAGTATGAACTAAATCAAAGTTGAAAGCTTGATGGTATGTAAGCTGTTGTGATACTTGTGTGTCACGTGTTATATTACAGTAACCAAGTATGTACAAGTCTTTACAGTATTGGCTTACAATTTAAATTTTCAAACAATGTGGCGCAAGGGAACGTTGTAGATCACTAGTGCCTTTAGCCCATAGGTGGTACTCTATAGTCCATAACGGACTGCTTACTGTAGCTTATTGCAACATGCAACGGCCCATTGCCCACAGTTACATGCAGCGATCCACGCCCCACAGCCACTGGTCGGACATGCAATGATCCATGGGTTATAGCCATTAGCCACTACTCAGAACACTGTTCAAAGCATGAAACGTCCCTTGGCCTGCAGCCACAGGTCAGAAGATGCAGTGATCGTTCGTTCGCGGCTAATGGCCACCGTTCTGTGCGGTTGACCGCTTGCCGCTGACGTTCTCAAGCACATTTGAATGAGACAGATCGCTCACCACCACTGCTCGCAATCGCTCACCACCACTGCTCGTAAGTCTGACGAACATTCGATCGTCCGTTTGCGGCAGATGGCAACTGTTCTGTGCGGTTGATCGCTTGCCACTGACGTTCTCAAGCACATTTGAATGAGACAGATCGCTCACCACCACTGCTCGCAATCGCTCACCACCACTGCTCGTAAGTCTGACGACCATTCGATTGTTCGTTCGCGGCAGATGCCAGCTGTTCTGTGCGGTTGATCGCTTGCCGCTGACGTTCTCAAGCACATTTGAATGAGACAGATCGCTCACCACCACTGCTCGCAATCGCTCACCACCACTGCTCGTAAGTCTGACGAACATTCGATCGTCCGTTCGCGGCAGATGGCAACTGTTCTGTGCGGTTGATCGCTTGCCACTGACGTTCTCAAGCACATTTGAATGAGACAGATCGCTCACCACCACTGCTCGCAATCGCTCACCACCACTGCTCGTAAGTCTGACGAACATTCGATCGTCCGTTCGCGGCAGATGGCAACTGTTCTGTGCGGTTGATCGCTTGCCACTGACGTTCTCAAGCACATTTGAATGAGACAGATCGCTCACCACCACTGCTCGCAATCGCTCACCACCACTGCTCGTAAGTCTGACGAACATTCGATCGTCCGTTCGCGGCAGATGGCAACTGTTCTGTGCGGTTGATCGCTTGCCACTGACGTTCTCAAGCACATTTGAATGAGACAGATCGCTCACCACCACTGCTCGCAATCGCTCACCACCACTGCTCGTAAGTCTGACGAACATTCGATCGTCCGTTCGCGGCAGATGGCAACTGTTCTGTGCGGTTGATCGCTTGCCACTGACGTTCTCAAGCACATTTGAATGAGACAGATCGCTCACCACCACTGCTCGCAATCGCTCACCACCACTGCTCGTAAGTCTGACGACCATTCGATTGTTCGTTCGCGGCAGATGCCAGCTGTTCTGTGCGGTTGATCGCTTGCCGCTGACGTTCTCAAGCACATTTGAATGAGACAGATCGCTCACCACCACTGCTCGCAATCGCTCACCACCACTGCTCGTAAGTCTGACAAACATTCGATCGTCCGTTCGCGGCAGATGGCAACTGTTCTCTGCGGTTGATCGCTTGCCACTGACGTTCTCAAGCACATTTGAATGAGACAGATCGCTCACCACCACTGCTCGCAAGTCTGACGACCATTCGATCGTTCGTTCGCGGCAGATCGCAACTGTTCTGTGCGGTTGATCGCTTGCCGCTAACGTTCTCAAGCACATTTGAATGAGACAGATCGCTCACCACTACTGCTCGCAAGTCTGACGACCATTCGATCGTTCGTTCGCGGCAGATGGCAACTGTTCTGTGCGGTTGATCGCTTGCCGCTAACGTTCTCAAGCACATTTGAATGAGACAGATCGCTCACCACCACTGCTTGCAAGTCTGACGACCATTCAATCGTTCGTTCGCGGCAGATGGCAACTGTTCTGTGCGGTTGATCGCTTGCCGCTGACGTTCTCAAGCACATTTGAATGAGACAGATCGCTCACCACCACTGCTCGCAATCGCTCACCACCACTGCTCGTAAGTCTGACGAACATTCGATCGTCCGTTCGCGGCAGATGGCAACTGTTCTGTGCGGTTGATCGCTTGCCACTGACGTTCTCAAGCACATTTGAATGAGACAGATCGCTCACCACCACTGCTCGCAATCGCTCACCACCACTGCTCGTAAGTCTGACGACCATTCGATTGTTCGTTCGCGGCAGATGCCAGCTGTTCTGTGCGGTTGATCGCTTGCCGCTGACGTTCTCAAGCACATTTGAATGAGACAGATCGCTCACCACCACTGCTCGCAATCGCTCACCACCACTGCTCGTAAGTCTGACAAACATTCGATCGTCCGTTCGCGGCAGATGGCAACTGTTCTCTGCGGTTGATCGCTTGCCACTGACGTTCTCAAGCACATTTGAATGAGACAGATCGCTCACCACCACTGCTCGCAAGTCTGACGACCATTCGATCGTTCGTTCGCGGCAGATCGCAACTGTTCTGTGCGGTTGATCGCTTGCCGCTAACGTTCTCAAGCACATTTGAATGAGACAGATCGCTCACCACTACTGCTCGCAAGTCTGACGACCATTCGATCGTTCGTTCGCGGCAGATGGCAACTGTTCTGTGCGGTTGATCGCTTGCCGCTAACGTTCTCAAGCACATTTGAATGAGACAGATCGCTCACCACCACTGCTTGCAAGTCTGACGACCATTCAATCGTTCGTTCGCGGCAGATGGCAACTGTTCTGTGCGGTTGATCGCTTGCCGCTGACGTTCTCAAGCACATTTGAATGAGACAGATCGCTCACCACCACTGCTCGCAATCGCTCACCACCACTGCTCGTTAGTCTGACGACCATTCGATTGTTCGTTCGCGGCAGATGGCAACTGTTCTGTGCGGTTGACGGCTTGCCGCTGACGTTCTCAAGCACATTTGAATGAGACAGATCGCTCACCACCACTGCTCGCAATCGCTCACCACCACTGCTCGTAAGTCTGACGACCATTCGATCGTCCGTTCGCGGCAGATGGCAACTGTTCTGTGCGGTTGATCGCTTGCCGCTGACGTTCTCAAGCACATTTGAATGAGACAGGTCGCTCACTACCACTGCTCGCAAGTCTGACGGCGGTTGACACTGTGCCCCTGCCAGTGCCTAAGTTTATTGTTTCGCTTTGCAATAGTGCGCGCGCGACTGTTTACCCATTTGTATTTTAGTCATTTGTCAGCCTGCCACTATAATGTATAGCGTACTGTATTTACACGCACAATGTGCTTAGGTACAGTACTTCCTGAATAGACAAATTCCAAACGTTAGGAATTTTGCAATTTGCGAAAGTTTTAAAATAGGAGGGGATTCCTTCCAGTCCACGACGGTCAGTTTAAGCCAAAGATCTCCAGGGTCCGTCAACTGTGGCAAGAGAAAATGGCTGGACAAACAGACACACAGACTCTATGCCGCTTAGTATATAGGACTAGAGCCTTTAGCCCGTAGGAGAATCTCTATGGTCAATAGCATATGGGTAATCTGCAGAGCGTGAAGGAGATAATGCAATCATCGAATTCAGTGCACTGCAGGACAGTACAGTTCGATCTCAAGTCGTTAGACCCTGTGCCATTGTCAGTGCCTGTGTTTAGGATCTCTCCAGCTCCTGTGCCTGTAAATACACAATAGATTGGGTTTAGCCCATCGGACATTTCAGATAGATCTCCAGTCATTCGACACTGTGCCCCTGCCAGACCTGTGTTTAGGATCGTGCCAGCTCATGTGCCTGTAAACACATAGTAGACTCTTGGGTTTAGCCCGTAGACATTTGGGTTTAGCCAATAGGGCATTTCAGACTGATCTCAAGCCATTTGACACTGTGCCCCTGCCAGTGCCTACATTTACACTTGCACCAGCTCCCGTGCCTGTAAATACACAATAGATACTTGGGTTTAGCCCATAGGCATTTGGGGTTAGCCCGTAGGAGATTTCTGATAGATCTAAAGACATTTGACATAGATCCAAAGCAGTTTGATGCTGTGACCCTGCCAGTGCATGCACTGCCTGCGAATACACTTTGGAGTCTCACAACGATAACTCTGTCATGAGTGGTGACACTGTATAGCGCTTTTGGCGCGAAATCAAATGTCAACCACAGCGTGGGGTGGCTTCTGTGCTCAGAATGTACTGATGCAGTCGATATTTGTGAAATATTGTGGAATTTAGTCATCAGTCAAAGTTCTCAGATAGGAGGTGCAAAACTACAGTGTATAGCAGTCAGTTTAAGCTATAGGTCATCACGATCCGTCAACTGTGGCTAGAGTTATGGCGCGAACAGACACACGGACACACCCTTGCCGCTTAGTATATAGGATGTTACAATTCAAATCTTCAGACAAACCACTGTGGCGCGACGGAACGTTGTAGACTATGGCGCAACAGCAGAGACAAAATCAGAGCGCAGTGTTCAGCACACAGAGCGCAGAGCGCAGTGCAGGGTTTCAGCTTCATGCTGTGCACTGAGCTCTGGACTCTGCGCTCTCTACTCTGCACTCTGCGCTTCGATGCTGCGTCGCTTCGCAGTGGACTGAGCAGCGACGCAGTCTTGCTGCGCAGTGGACTGCGCAGCAACGCAGAACGCAGTGCGCAGTACTCAGGGTGCAGTGGTGCAAATGACAATCAGAAAGCAGTAAAGGATGCAGGCACAGCCTTCGATGGAACCGAACGAGTCGTTGTTGTACACGTTTGTTACAACGGCATCTGACCTAGCAATAAATGCAGTGGCGTGGCGAGAGATACAGTAAGAACACAATCGGCGGCGCAGTTCCTAGTGGAGTAGTGCAACAAGAAGACGACTCTGACGCAGTACCACAGTGCTCAGGCGTAGAAGGTGGCGAAGGCCTCCGTCGCTTTCTTCGTCATGAACTGGAAAGCGGCCGAGTGAACAAATGAAATCGATCGAACGAAGCCCACCAAACACCAACCTCGGCGACGGCGGCGTCGGGGAAGTCGACGACTTTGGAGCGCTCGCTGGATCGGACGAGGCGCAGTAGCCGTCTCTCCTGGCCTTGCTTCAGCTCCAGCTTCATGGAGGCGTCGCCCAGTCGCGCGGGCGGAGACGCCAGCTCCTGCCAGCCGTGCTGCCAGCGCAGGTCGAGAGAGCCGAACACGGAGCTGCGCGAAGCCAGGGCCACGCGACTGCGCAAGCAGTGGAGGATTGAGAAGGCACATAATGAAAGGTGGTACAGCTGGTGCCTCCAATTGGCTCACTTGTTGGTAATGAAGACGATGTCCTTGCGATTGGACACGGAAGAATGGGCCACGTATTCGTCCGTGGCAGAGAACTTGCCTCTCGACAGCTCCTGTCAACAGACATATTCTCAATTGACAGAGAAGCAGCTACCTACACACTCGACTCTCAGCCGCTCATGGGTTGGAGGTCAGAGCGACTCACGCGCAAGAGGCGGTATCCCTCGGCTTCTTCTATCGAATAGGGCCGGATAATTCCATCCGGGTGGACGTATCTGGCAGGGCGAACTCTCTTGTGCCGCTCCGTTGGGTCCACCGCTCTACGAGGTAAAGGAAGCAGCTTGGGGCGCAACAGACAGAAGACGAAATTGACAAGCGGGAAGAAAAGACTTCTTGACGGCGCCCAGTGAGCCGCTGGCGAAGTCGACCACTCCGCTGGCAGGTCTGGCCACGAGTCCTACCAGGCCTTTGCCCACTCCCTTGGCCAGTCCCGCTGCGCCCTCCTTCTCCAGACCTTCGGCCGGCTTCGTCCACACCCCAGTCACGCCGTCGAACACTCCCTGATAGACACGCTTATGGTCTCCTGCGTCCGCCCGTTCGCTGCGTGCAACACTGCATTGTGGCGAGTCTGGAAGTTGACCTGCGCGAGTTGCTTGCCGCCCTGCGCCACGCCACCTCCCAAGCTGTCGGGCCGTCGATTGATGGCTTCCTGGCGTCTGCGTTGATACTCCTCGTCCAGGGTGAGGAACGCGATGCCCTTGCCCAGAGTGCCCGTGATGCGACTGACTGCGCCCGCTGCGCCACCTATGCAACACACGCTACTAACTGAATGAAGCTCACGGGCATTCAGATGCACTGTGTCCTCTACACACCAACGGTGTGTCCGAACAAGCTTCGCACGCCAACGGCTAGCCCTTCAGCGAACTCCTCGGGCCCTTGGACAACCCCCTGAAGAAAGATGTTTCCAGTGCGCCCGCTATGCACTACAGAGAGTTAGGGTCCCTCTTCTACAACGCACCGAGATGGGTTCGTAGAAGAAGTCCTGCACCCCTGTGCCCAGGTCGCGCAGCAGTCCGAAGGGATTGCCCAGGGTGTCGAGGCCGAAGAGCAGCACGTACAGCTGTTTGAGCGCCTGACTCCGATAGTGGGACACGAGCTCCTTCGCCAGCTGCTGCCGACTCAACAGCACGTGCTCCCGCTCGAAGTAGGACAGCCTGTCGTCAACGAGCAGCCGCTGCGCAGTCACTCTCCGTTCGGAACGACGGGGAAAGCACGAATTGCGCACTTGAACACGACGTCGTCGACTTCCGTCAGAGTCAGGCCGACGCTCTTCAGCAGCAGATTCAGGGCCGGCGATTTCACCACACCTCCGTTGCCTTCACCGGCGCTTCCGCCTTGCGAGAAGCTCAGGTGCACCTGAGTGGTGGCGCGCAGTCCTCAACTGTCTACCGTATAATCGACCCTAGTATCGACAGTGTTCGCAACTTCCATTGGCCTCTTAGTCAAGTCACTAACTTTTAGAGCGGAGAAGTGGACGTGGTCATAGAAGGCCTTCGCGTCGCTGGACGAAGTTGTTGCTGCCAAAGACCCGATATCGACCGCGGTCGCTTCCAAGTCTTTGGCGAATTGCTCGCTCTGAATTGGAGATCACCTTTCGTATGGGCGTACAGTCCTTCCCAAGTGCGGGTACGCAGTGTAAGCACCATGAGACGACAGACCTCGAAGTGCGCGGCGGCGTCGTCCTGGTATCCGTAGAAGGCGATGAGGGCGTTGACGAAGCCCAGATCCGCTCGCAGCGCCATCTCCTGCACCAGAACCTTTAGGTACTTGATCTGGGGAGTGCGCCCGCGCTCCGTCTTGCGCATCACCAAGCTCATTTCCACCAGTGGCTTGGGCGCTACAAAACAACTCGAGAAACCCATGTCTGTTGGTGTCAGAAGCATACGACGCTACGTGGAAGGAAGAAACAAGATAGCCAGTGGGCAGTCACCAATGGTCGCTGCTGCTACTCACCCAACTTGGCGACGACGGTCCTCGGCGGGGGCACGGGCGCGAGGACGACGTCGAAGACGCAGGCGGGTAGCTGGTTGTCCACCTGCAAATGGCCCAGCTTGAGGTGCGCCTGCAGCTGGTGCTCGCTCCGCCTGCACTGCAGCCACAGGCCCACTTGGACGCTGCGACGCAGCGCCTCTGTCGACGCCTTCCTTCGGCCAGTCTTCTTCTTCTCCAACGTCATCTTGCCGAAGTCAACCTATGGATGCCAAGCGGAGTGGAACTCATGGGGGCCAACGTTCCTTTGAGACACCACCTGCGCATTTCCGATCCGGACCGGACCCTTAGACTCCTCCCAAGTCTGATAGGCGTTCTCGAAACGCTCGCACTCCTTCATGGTCATTGGGTGGAAGCGGCTGTTCCCCTTTGTCTCCCACACAATTCCCGAGCTGTGCGTCAAGCGGGATTGGGCAGTACTGCATAAAGCAGCCACTGAGCGTCAGCAAGCCAACTCACCTCTTGATGCAGAGGTAGGCGAGCTCCTTTCCCACGAGGTTGTTGACGAGCGAGAGGCCCAGCCCGTGCAGTGAGAGGGTCAGCTGTGCCTGCGCCCTCTCCAGCTCATAGGCCTGCAGCGCCACAGAAGCCACGGCCACGTCCGTAGTAAACAGCAGCATGCGCTGCCGACCAGACAGGAAGGACGCCCAGTAGTGCTGCGTCCCGCTGGTGTCCGAGAAGGCGCCGCTGCCGTCCTTGACAATGGGGAACAATGGCTTTGTACATAGCGGCGCTCAAAGAAAGTCGGCGCAGCCGCTTACGGCGACGAGTGGCTCTTCGACGTTCCCAGACTTGCCGGCGGCCCAGACCAAGACTCTAGCGCGATCCAGCCTGTCCCAAGCGAACAGCTGAACGCTTCTGGGCTGCAGCTTCCAGCTGCGACCACCATTCCTGCAGTAAGGAAAGCGCGTTGTCAGAGCACAATGGGAAAGCAACCGCTTGACGCGCTGCCCGCTCACAGCTGCTGGAAGGCGACTGTCAAGTCGGTGTGATTGATCAGCAGCGCGGCAGCCATTCCCTCCTCGTAATCCTCGAAGTTCAGTACCACCTGGGACTCGCTGACGGTAACGCTGATGTGGATGCCCACGTCCTGCATAGTATATAGGAGTTGTGAAGTCTACAGAGAGCGCGAGGAAGGGCGAGCAAAGCGCGCGTGTCTGAAGGTAATCGGCTCAAATATCGGTTGCAGGCGGCTTATTTTGGCACCCAGCCCCAAACTGCAGCCGGTAGGTAGTAGCCTCGCTGCCTTGTTCTATCTTTTAGGCATCCTTTGGAGCAGACGTTTGTACTACACACGTCGTCCTGTCCTCATTGCGAGAAACGGTCTCATGTAGCAAGCAGGCGGCTCACACTGCTGTCCAGGCGGGCGAGGCAGTCGAAGCTTTCGCGGTAGTGGAAGTCGGGGGTCGAAGCGTCAGTGTCGGCGTAGCTCGCCCGAAGGGTCCTCGCCGAGGGGTCGGACGCCATAGGCCAGAAGCCGACGCAACCATCTGACTCCACAGAGATTCTGCTGATGCTACCGCCGCCTCTGCTGGATCCTCCTTCCACCACTTCCACGGCGGAGAGTGAGCGGTTGTTCAGCAGGTAGAAGGGCGTGAAGACGCAGATTTTCGTCAGGCCGCTCTTGGACAGTCGAATGCGAAGGGACACCTGCGTGAGAGAGTTTGACAGCAGCAGTTGCATTGTAACAGCGTGCATGTACACCTCACAACAATCACGCAGACTACTGTAGGTACGGTGACACTCCCGTTCGAGGCGCCTAGAAGAGATTAAGGATAAGTACAGTACCTATGTACATACGTAACACATAGAAAAGCAGGATCCAGCTGGCGCAAGTCTCGGCAGCTCAGCAAACATAGTACTGTCTTTGTTTTCAGCACAGCTCCTGCCTACCAACCACCTCAAAAACGCGTCCCTCCTTCCCTCTGCAAAAGATTCTTCCGCTGCAACCGGCGGCGTCGATCGGAAATGGTTCGGACCACTCGGAGTCGGCGACGCGCAGGAGAATCTGAAGTTTTTAGTACTTCGAAGTGAGCTGTGTGTTGCGTGCGCGAAGGCATCTCTCCGGCGACCTTCTTCTTGGCGAGGAACTGCCGAGCTCCGAACGAGAACAGCAAGGGCCCCTTGTGGTCAGCGGGGTGCTCCGCCATCGCCACATCTCCCTAGACAGCGGCTTCCAAGAAGCTTCAAGCGCGCAGTTAGGCTACGTTAGTACTGTGCAGATGTTGGCGAGGGAGCTGGTCGCGCAGCTCACATCGGACTTGCAGCAGCGGCTGCAGCAGGCACTGCAGCGCTTGCACTTCGCCGCCGCCGACGACAAGCAGCCGCCGCCTTTGGCCTCCTCCCCGCTCCTGCTCTCCTGAAAGAGGTCAGCAGCATGATATAATAGCGCACTTGGGTAGGTACATATGTCCGTTGGCACCATTGC
>JASAMZ010008112.1:0-13556 GCA_030248115.1 Linhomoeus sp. GSCO2_2 | reverse complement strand
GAGCGCAGAGAGGAGAGGGAAGAGTCGCGTCGTCAGTTGGAGGCGATTCTGAATCACACACGGGCGCCGGATTCGGCGGGTCCCTTCTCTTCTACCGCAGTCGGCACCGATAGTTTGAACGGCTTGGGTACGGTATTGAACACTTTGGCATACACTAGACCTAGTTTGGCCAAGTTTGCGGGTCTGGATAGAGACAATTTTGCCGATTGGTTTGTCGAGTTTGGGATCGCTGTCGACACTTATCCGCAGGCGGTAAAACGCAAGTACCTGTTGGAGATGTTGACTGGCGATGCTCTGAAATTTTTCATGTCGATGTCAGACGAGACGAAGGCAGACTATCAGACGATCGTCGAACAACTGTCGACCAATTTTGCGGACAGACGCACTCGGACCACGAAAATGTCGTCTCTGTGGGGCAAGCGTCAGCAGAACTATCAGTCGGTTCATCAGTGGCGTTCGATCATGGAACGAGAGTTCCGCACAGCTGAAAAGGCGATCACGGTTCCAGAGGTGGAAAGTCACTTGTGTCCTTGCGGCAAGAATTGCCATCGCGAGAATGCTAAGTTTAAGGCTCGGTACGAAGCCTGTCAGGCATTCGTTGTCCATCAGTCGCTTCTACCAGCGAATCAGGCTATTCTGGAGGACGATGAGTGGACTGTAGAGGGCGTTTTCACCACCGCCGCTAAGAAGGAGAGTGAACGCGAGATGAAGCAATTGGCCACTAAGACCAGTTCGGAGCGAACATCGAAAGGTCAGCAACAGGGTCAGGAGCCGCGACAGATGTCGGCTGGACCGGGATTTCAACCGCCGCCTCAGGAAGAGAGGCGCTACGACTTTGTTGGGAATAGACCTTTGTATCGAGGCGCCGATTCAGGCCGAGAGTGCTTCCATTGCCGCCAGAAAGGGCACGTTGCGTCTCAGTGTCGGAATCTGGTGTGCACGTTTTGTCGAGATAAGGGATACTCTCCGTTTCTGGGTCATACAGACAGTCAGTGTTTCAAACAGGACGCGATTAGGGCGCAAGCGCCGACGAATCAGCAGCCGCCTAGGCCGACGAGCGTTTCTCAAAACATGCAATCGTCGCGTTGGGTGAACGAGCGACCTCAAGCGGCCCTCAATTCGAATTCGGTAGTTCAGTCTGATCCAACTGCATCGTCTTCGCAGAGAACGAGTTCAGAGCCGCCGCTCACGACGCAGGCTGGCTTCCCTCAGGAGTGGGTCGGGAAGGCGTTTGTTATGTCGGCTAGAGATCTGTCGTCTTACGAGTTGTGTCAGTTGTCGAAGCAGAGCGATCAGGAGTCGAGGTTGATTCCAGCGACTGACTTTCTCTTTGACGATTTGCCTCAGGTTGCACCGGATTTGAAGCGCCGATTCAAGAACGGACGTATGAGAAGCATGGTTGCTGTGTTGGATTCTGGTGCGACCACGACAACGGTCAGTCCTAGAGTCGTTGAGTCGTTGGTACAGAACGGAAGCGCCGATTCGATCGCGCAGGACCAGAATTTCTCGTTGACAGGTATCGATGGTTCCACTTTCTTGAGCACTGGCTCTGTAAAGCTAAAGGGCGTCTATTGTTCGCGAGAGAACGAAGCAACACCATTCGAGGTGACGGCGCCAGTCAGCTTCAATCTTCCTGTCGATATTTTGATCGGAAATGATCTAATGGAGAAAGTGGGGATTGGTTTGTCGAATGGTGACGGCAGAACGTTTCCGTCGGCCACAGTGCCTTCGACCTTCGACGCCGATGACAGGGCGCCTACCAGTCAGCCAATAAGGGCTTCCAACTGCGGACAGAGACAGAGGTTGCGACCGAGCAGGGTGTACAGTAATCCTCGTGAAGGACTGATCACGCACGGCTACTCAAGGCCCACCTCGTATCAGTTTCCCGTCTGGAGGCGTGGCTTCCATCAGACTTGGAATCAGAGATCCTATTGGGACACGTCAGACTGGAATTGGAGAACGCAGCCTTTGAGGTTAGCGCAGAGCATGAACGGTTCAAGGAACAGAGTTTGGTGTCAGGATCAAAGGCCCTACTCGACCTCTTCGTTCTCCCATTGCAGAGAGGACAGCTGCGCGTTTCCCAGGTCGTGTTACGACGCGTACAGGTCGTATTGATTCCCGTGTCGTGTAAGTGGTTGCGCTGTGCCAGGTCGTGTTACGACGCGTACAGGTCGTATTGATTCCCGTGTCGTGTAAGTGGTTGCGCTGTGCGTACTGCGTATCTTGTCGCATATGTATCTCTCCTAGAATTCAAATTTGTTGCTTGTCTTAAGCGCCGCTGTCCGGGTACATGCGCTTCGTCAGCTGTCCTGAGAACAGTTTTGACGTTTCCCCTTGTCCTGGGTACAAGGTTGGAATGAATTGTGTTCTAAGAAGTGCATAGTTGGTATTCTAATGGGACTGTCCTGGGAACAGTCGCCTTTTCCTTGAAAGGGAGGAGAGGACAGAGCGACAAGCATTGACAAGCAAAGAGAGATACTCTGTCTCGATGGAGTGGTAGTTGGCGCGTGGCGTGTTGCGCGTGTGATTCGTGATAGTAGGCTAAGGATGCTTCCTGCTCAAGTCTTCTGGTCGTCAAGTCTTCTGGTCGTCAAGCCTTCTGGTCGTCAAGTCTTCTGGTCGTCAAGCAAGGTGGCGCTGGTCGTACGAGCTGAAGGCGCTGGTCGATCTGTGGTCGTCTACCATTCGAGCTGAATGAAGACAAGGCGATTTAGGCTAAGGAGGCTTTTCTATACGGGGCATGTAAGCAGGGCATCATTAAGATACCCTGCATTCTTTAAGTTCCTCTGGCGCGTATATAAGCTAGCACATTTCGTCTGTATTCTAGTATCTCTGTCAGTAGTCTGTCTTTGAATGAACTATATCTTTCAACCATTGTCTGTAGTCATCACGTCTCGTCTTGTCGAAGTCGTCCAAGTCGTTCGAGCAGACAAGTTGTGGGAATCGGTGTCGCGCTCAAGACAAGTGCTCGAACAACGCTGCAACGCATCCCTCGAGTGCTCCAGTTCCAGTTAGAAGTGCGCGCTGCCGTGACGCTGTTGTGAACCCTGGGCAGGGCTGAGAACTAGCCGCTTACATACGTATAAAGGATACATACCTTACCTATGTACATGTTGCTGTGATCACCAGTGAGTATGTGTCTGTTTGTAGTAACCGCGAGCGCCACCTATACACCACGCATTCTATAAGCAACCGTACATTTCGCCTGGACCGCTTAAATTTGAACGAACCTTTCGCAATTCAGAAGGTTGAGTAGACCAATACAATTCAAAAGTTTGAATGATGCGTGTGTAATTCAAAGGTTTGAATAAATCCTGTGTAATTCAAAGGTTTGAATAAATCCTGTGTAATTCAAAAGTCTGAATGAAAAGCGATAATTCAGAAGTTTGAATTTGCTCAAGTGTCTTTGTCATAGGCAGTGACCTCGAAATGTATGGTAGTACATATACTAGTGCCTTTAGCCCATAGGTGAGACTGTATATCTATAGCTGAATCGGTTGAGCGCGTCAGCGCTCAACCCAATTTGTTCGGCCGGAGGCCAGTGCGCCTCCGGGTACTAGGGGTTAGTACTACGTCATATAGGTAGACTTAACCGATCGGGCTGAAATTTTCACTATAGTTGTTCATAGTAACAAGAAGTATTGTGCTAAAATTTCAGCCAAATCGGTTGGGTGGTTCCCGAGATATTAAATGAAAACCGTCGAAAAATTAACCAATCTTCGTCTGATCGCAAGGTTTTCGGCCTCGTTCTCGCGAACGGCACTAGCTAGAGCAGAGTTTTGTGGCTCGTTAGAACCGCCTGCTAATCGGATTTTTTATGTTAAAAAATCACCGAGATCGGTTGAGTATTGCTGTCGTAGGGCCGGATTAAAGAAATGGCCGAAATTTCGGCTGTCCCAACTCCCAGATGGCCGAGCTCTGGTGGTGCACGCTAGAGCGCCAATCGAAGTGATCTGGTCTAGACCACCATAGGGTGAATAAATGTGTAGAACATTTCATCTTTCTAAGTCACCCCAGTAAAAAGTTACGCGGTGGCAAAGGTCGCGCTGAGTACGGATCTGGGCTCGGCTCCAGACGGCCGAGCTCTACTAGTGCAGGCTGAGCCGCCAATCGAAGTTGTGCGGCAAAGACCATCATATGGTGAACAAATGTGAAGAACATTTCATCTTTCTAAGTCATGTCATTAGAAAGTTATGTGGTGACAATGGTCGCTTTGAGTACAGTATGACATTATGACGAAATCGTAATGAGCTGTCGTTTACATCGTATAGTCAATGTCGAAATGAACTGCAGAGTGGCGATATGTATTGGAGGTGTTGAGAGTGGACTCTAGAAGGGTGGTGGGTGACAGAATGATGTTATGACGAAATCGTATATTCGTATAGTCAATGTCGAAATGAGCTGTAGAGTTGTGATATGTATTGGAGGTGTTGTGAGTGGATTCTAGAAGGGTGGTGGGTGACAGAATGATGTTATGACGAAATCGTAATTCGTATAGTCGATGTTAAAATGAACTGTAGAGTGGTGATATGTATTGGAGGTGTTGTGGGTGACTCCAGAAGGGTGGCGGGTGACAGAATGACGTTATGACGAAATCGTAAATTCGTATAGTCAATGTCGAAATGAACTGTAGAGTGGTGATATGTATTGGAGGTGTTGTGGGTGGACTCTAGAAGGGTGGTGGGTGACAGAATGACATTATGACGAAATCGTAAATTCGTATAGTCAATGTCGAAATGAACTGTAAAGTGGTGATATGTATTGGAGGTGTTGTGGTTGAACTCCAGAAGGGTGGTGGGTGACAGAATGACGTTATGACGAAATCGTATTTCGTATAGTCGTATAGCTGTGTGTGCATCCAACCTCCTGAGGCCAGACCTGTCTGTGCATCCAACCTTCTGTGGCCAGACCTGTCTGTCCATCCAACCTCCTGTGGGGTTTTCGAGGACACAGAACACGAATCCAGTGTTTGTTTCTGGATTCGAGCTGCCCTTTGCTCACGACCTCAATGGTACCCACTCCTGGAAACCTGTCCGTGAGGACGAACCCACTATGGCTATAGTGGGGGGTAAGTGAGCCGAGATCTGCACTCGTACCGGTTTCAAGTTTTGGGCATCCATATCTCAAGAACCAAACAACCTAGGAAGATGAAATGTTTTACACATTTGTTCACCCTATGGTAGGCTAGATCGGATCACTTTGATTGGCGCCCCAGCCTGCACCATTAGAGCTCGGCGTAAGTGAGCCGAGATCCGTGCACCTACCGGTTTCAACATTTGGGCATCCATATCTCAAGAACCAAACAACCTAGGAAGATGAAATGTTTTACACATTTGTTCACCCTATGGTGGTCTAGACCGGATCACTTTGATTGGCGCCCCAGCCTGCACCATTAGAGCTCGGCGTAAGTGAGCCGAGATCCGAGCGTGTACTGGTTTCAACTTTTGGGCATCCATATCTCAAGAACCAAACAACCTAGGAGGATGAAATGTTTTACACATTTATTCACCCTATGGTGGTCTAGACCGGATCACTTCGATTGGCGCTCCAGCGTGCACCACCAGAGCTCGGCCATCTGGGAGTTGGGTCTTGGCCATTTTTCAGCCATTTTTTTGATCGGGGCCTACAACCGCAATACTCAACCGATCTCGGTGATTTTTTAATACAATAAATGCCATTGCTACACGATTCCAACGAGCCATAAACCATCGCTCTAGCTTCTACCATTCGCGAGAACGAGGCCGAAAACCTTGCGATGTGATGAAGATCGCTGAATTTTACAAGTTTTTGTTTAATATCTTGGGAACCACTCAACCGATTTGGCTGAACTTTTGCACAATACTTCTTGTTACTATGAACAACTATGGTGTAAATTTTAGCCCAATCGGTTAAGTCTACCTATATGACATAGTACTAATCCCTAGTCCCTGGGAGCGCACTGGCCCCTGGCCGAACAAATTGGGTTGAGCGCTGACGCGCTCAACCCGATGATCTGATGTGTCCTACTTGGACCCCACCATGACCCAAGCCATTTCTACCACCCACAATCTGCTGAGCTTGTCACCACTGACCACAGAGCTTGTCACCACTGACCACAATCAGATGATCTGATGTGTCCTACTTGGATCCCACCATGATCCCAAGCCATTTCTACCAGCCATAATCTGCTGAGCTTGTCACAACTGACCACAATAAGACGATCTGACATGTCCTCTTGGATCCCACCATGATCCCAAGCCATTTCTACCAGCCACAGTCAATCAGACGATCTGATGTGTCCTACTGTGACCCCACTATGATCCCAAGCTATTTCTACCACCCACAATCTGCTGAGCTTGTCACCACTGACCACAATCAGATGATCTGATGTGTCCTACTTGGATCCCACCATGACACAAGCCATTTCTACCACCCACAATCTGCTGAGCTTGTCACCATTGACCACAATCAGACGATCTGATGTGTCCTACTTGGATCCCACCATGATCCCAAGCCATTTCTACCAGCCACAATCTGCTGAGCTTGTCACCACCGACCACAATCAGACGATCTGATGTGTCCTACTTCGATCCCACCATGATCCCAAGCCATTTCTACCAGCCACAATCTGCTGAGCTTGTCACCACTGACCACAATCAGATGATCTGATGTGTCCTACTTGGATCCCACCATGATCCCAAGCCATTTCTACCAGCCACAATCTGCTGAGCTTGTCACCACTGACCACAATCAGACGATCTGATGTGTCATACTTGGATCCCACCATGATCCCAAGCCATTTCTACCAACCACAATCTGCTGAGCTTGTCACCCACTGACCACAATCAGACGATCTGATGAGTCCTGCTGTGACCCCACTATGATCCCAAGCTATTTCTACAACCCACAATCTGCTGAGCGTGTCACCACTGACCACAGAGCTTGTCACCACTGACCACAATCAGACGATCTGATATGTCCTACTTGGATCCCACCATGATCCCAAGCCATTTCTACCAGCCACAATCTGCTGAGCTTGTCACCACTTACCACAATCAGACGATCTGGTATGTCCTACTTGGATCCCACCATGATCCCAAGCTATTTCTGCCAGCCAGAACCTGCTGAGCTTGTCACCATTGACCACAATCAGACGACCTGATGTGTCCTACTTGGATCCCACCATGATCCCAAGCCATTTCTACCAGCCACAATCTGCTGAGCTTGTCACCACTGACCACAATCAGATGATCTGATGTGTCCTACTTGGATCCCACCATGATCCCAAGCCATTTCTACCAGTCACAATCTGCTGAGCTTGTCACCATTGACCACAATCAGACGATCTGATGAGTCCTGCTGTGACCCCACTATGATCCCAAGCTATTTCTACAACCCACAATTTGCTGAGCTTGTCACCACTGACCACAGAGCTTGTCACCACTGACCACAATCAGACGATCTGATATGTCCTACTTGGATCCCACCATGATCCCAAGCTATTTCTGCCAGCCAGAACCTGCTGAGCTTGTCACCACTGACCACAATCAGACGAACTGGTGTGTCCTACTTGGATCCCACCATGATCCCAAGCCATTTCTACCAGCCACAATCTGCTGAGCTTGTCACCACTTACCACAATCAGACGATCTGGTATGTCCTACTTGGATCCCACCATGATCCCAAGCTATTTCTGCCAGCCAGAACCTGCTGAGCTTGTCACCATTGACCACAATCAGACAATCTGATGTGTCCTACTTGGATCCCACCATGATCCCAAGCCATTTCTACCAGCCACAATCTGCTGAGCTTGTCACCACTGACCACAATCAGACGATCTGATGTGTCTTACTTGGATCCCACCATGATCCCAAGCCATTTCTACCAGCCACAATCTGCTGAGCTTGTCACCACTGACGACAATCAGATGATCTGATGTGTCCTACTTGGATCCCACCATGATCCCAAGCCATTTCTACCAGCCACAATCTGCTGAGCTTGTCACCACTGACCACAATCAGACGATCTGATATGTCCTACTTGGATCCCACCATGATCCCAAGCTATTTCTGCCAGCCAGAACCTGCTGAGCTTGTCACCACTGACCACAATCAGATGATCTGATGTGTCCTACTTGGATCCCACCATGATCCCAAGCCATTTCTACCAGCCACAATCTGCTGAGCTTGTCACCACTTACCACAATAAGACGATCTGGTATGTCCTACTTGGATCCCACCATGATCCCAAGCTATTTCTGCCAGCCAGAACCTGCTGAGCTTGTCACCATTGACCACAATCAGACGATCTGATGTGTCCTACTTGGATCCCACCATGATCCCAAGCCATTTCTACCAGCCACAATCTGCTGAGCTTGTCACCACTGACCACAATCAGACGATCTGATATGTCCTACTTGGATCCCACCATGATCCCAAGCTATTTCTGCCAGCCAGAACCTGCTGAGCTTGTCACCATTGACCACAATCAGACGATCTGATGTGTCCTACTTTGATCCCACCATGATCCCAAGCCATTTCTACCAGCCACAATCTGCTGAGCTTGTCACCATTGACCACAATCAGACGATCTGATGTGTCCTACTTGGATCCCACCATGATCCCAAGCTATTTCTGCCAGCCAGAACCTGCTGAGCTTGTCACCATTGACCACAATCAGACGACCTGATGTGTCCTACTTGGATCCCACCATGATCCCAAGCCATTTCTACCAGCCACAATCTGCTGAGCTTGTCACCACTGACCACAATCAGATGATCTGATGTGTCCTACTTGGATCCCACCATGATCCCAAGCCATTTCTACCAGTCACAATCTGCTGAGCTTGTCACCATTGACCACAATCAGACGATCTGATGAGTCCTGCTGTGACCCCACTATGATCCCAAGCTATTTCTACAACCCACAATTTGCTGAGCTTGTCACCACTGACCACAGAGCTTGTCACCACTGACCACAATCAGACGATCTGATATGTCCTACTTGGATCCCACCATGATCCCAAGCTATTTCTGCCAGCCAGAACCTGCTGAGCTTGTCACCACTGACCACAATCAGACGAACTGGTGTGTCCTACTTGGATCCCACCATGATCCCAAGCCATTTCTACCAGCCACAATCTGCTGAGCTTGTCACCACTTACCACAATCAGACGATCTGGTATGTCCTACTTGGATCCCACCATGATCCCAAGCTATTTCTGCCAGCCAGAACCTGCTGAGCTTGTCACCATTGACCACAATCAGACAATCTGATGTGTCCTACTTGGATCCCACCATGATCCCAAGCCATTTCTACCAGCCACAATCTGCTGAGCTTGTCACCACTGACCACAATCAGACGATCTGATGTGTCTTACTTGGATCCCACCATGATCCCAAGCCATTTCTACCAGCCACAATCTGCTGAGCTTGTCACCACTGACCACAATCAGATGATCTGATGTGTCCTACTTGGATCCCACCATGATCCCAAGCCATTTCTACCAGCCACAATCTGCTGAGCTTGTCACCACTGACCACAATCAGACGATCTGATATGTCCTACTTGGATCCCACCATGATCCCAAGCCATTTCTACCAGCCACAATCTGCTGAGCTTGTCACCACTGACCACAATCAGACGATCTGATATGTCCTACTTGGATCCCACCATGATCCCAAGCTATTTCTGCCAGCCAGAACCTGCTGAGCTTGTCACCATTGACCACAATCAGACGATCTGATGTGTCCTACTTTGATCCCACCATGATCCCAAGCCATTTCTACCAGCCACAATCTGCTGAGCTTGTCACCATTGACCACAATCAGACGATCTGATGTGTCCTACTTGGATCCCACCATGATCCCAAGCTATTTCTGCCAGCCAGAACCTGCTGAGCTTGTCACCATTGACCACAATCGACGACCTGATGTGCCTACTTGGATCCCACCATGATCCCAAGCCATTTCTACCAGCCACAATCTGCTGAGCTTGTCACCACTGACCACAATCAGATGATCTGATGTGTCCTACTTGGATCCCACCATGATCCCAAGCCATTTCTACCAGTCACAATCTGCTGAGCTTGTCACCATTGACCACAATCAGACGATCTGATGAGTCCTGCTGTGACCCCACTATGATCCCAAGCTATTTCTACAACCCACAATTTGCTGAGCTTGTCACCACTGACCACAGAGCTTGTCACCACTGACCACAATCAGACGATCTGATATGTCCTACTTGGATCCCACCATGATCCCAAGCTATTTCTGCCAGCCAGAACCTGCTGAGCTTGTCACCACTGACCACAATCAGACGAACTGGTGTGTCCTACTTGGATCCCACCATGATCCCAAGCCATTTCTACCAGCCACAATCTGCTGAGCTTGTCACCACTTACCACAATCAGACGATCTGGTATGTCCTACTTGGATCCCACCATGATCCCAAGCTATTTCTGCCAGCCAGAACCTGCTGAGCTTGTCACCATTGACCACAATCAGACAATTTGATGTGTCCTACTTGGATCCCACCATGATCCCAAGCCATTTCTACCAGCCACAATCTGCTGAGCTTGTCACCACTGACCACAATCAGACGATCTGATGTGTCTTACTTGGATCCCACCATGATCCCAAGCCATTTCTACCAGCCACAATCTGCTGAGCTTGTCACCACTGACCACAATCAGATGATCTGATGTGTCCTACTTGGATCCCACCATGATCCCAAGCCATTTCTACCAGCCACAATCTGCTGAGCTTGTCACCACTGACCACAATCAGACGATCTGATATGTCCTACTTGGATCCCACCATGATCCCAAGCTATTTCTGCCAGCCAGAACCTGCTGAGCTTGTCACCACTGACCACAATCAGACGATCTGATGTGTCCTACTTGGATCCCACCATGATCCCAAGCCATTTCTACCAGCCACAATCTGCTGAGCTTGTCACCACTTACCACAATCAGACGATCTGGTATGTCCTACTTGGATCCCACCATGATCCCAAGCTATTTCTGCCAGCCAGAACCTGCTGAGCTTGTCACCATTGACCACAATCAGACGACCTGATGTGTCCTACTTGGATCCCACCATGATCCCAAGCCATTTCTACCAGCCACAATCTGCTGAGCTTGTCACCACTGACCACAATCAGATGATCTGATGTGTCCTACTTGGATCCCACCATGATCCCAAGCCATTTCTACCAGTCACAATCTGCTGAGCTTGTCACCATTGACCACAATCAGACGATCTGATGAGTCCTGCTGTGACCCCACTATGATCCCAAGCTATTTCTACAACCCACAATTTGCTGAGCTTGTCACCACTGACCACAGAGCTTGTCACCACTGACCACAATCAGACGATCTGATATGTCCTACTTGGATCCCACCATGATCCCAAGCTATTTCTGCCAGCCAGAACCTGCTGAGCTTGTCACCACTGACCACAATCAGACGAACTGGTGTGTCCTACTTGGATCCCACCATGATCCCAAGCCATTTCTACCAGCCACAATCTGCTGAGCTTGTCACCACTTACCACAATCAGACGATCTGGTATGTCCTACTTGGATCCCACCATGATCCCAAGCTATTTCTGCCAGCCAGAACCTGCTGAGCTTGTCACCATTGACCACAATCAGACAATCTGATGTGTCCTACTTGGATCCCACCATGATCCCAAGCCATTTCTACCAGCCACAATCTGCTGAGCTTGTCACCACTGACCACAATCAGACGATCTGATGTGTCTTACTTGGATCCCACCATGATCCCAAGCCATTTCTACCAGCCACAATCTGCTGAGCTTGTCACCACTGACCACAATCAGATGATCTGATGTGTCCTACTTGGATCCCACCATGATCCCAAGCCATTTCTACCAGCCACAATCTGCTGAGCTTGTCACCACTGACCACAATCAGACGATCTGATATGTCCTACTTGGATCCCACCATGATCCCAAGCTATTTCTGCCAGCCAGAACCTGCTGAGCTTGTCACCACTGACCACAATCAGACGATCTGATGTGTCCTACTTGGATCCCACCATGATCCCAAGCCATTTCTACCAGCCACAATCTGCTGAGCTTGTCACCACTTACCACAATCAGACGATCTGGTATGTCCTACTTGGATCCCACCATGATCCCAAGCTATTTCTGCCAGCCAGAACCTGCTGAGCTTGTCACCATTGACCACAATCAGACGATCTGATGTGTCCTACTTGGATCCCACCATGATCCCAAGCCATTTCTACCAGCCACAATCTGCTGAGCTTGTCACCACTGACCACAATCAGACGATCTGATGTGTCCTACTTGGATCCCACCATGATCCCAAGCCATTTCTACCAGCCACAATCTGCTGAGCTTGTCACCACTGACCACAATCAGACGATCTGATATGTCCTACTTGGATCCCACCATGATCCCAAGCTATTTCTGCCAGCCAGAACCTGCTGAGCTTGTCACCATTGACCACAATCAGACGATCTGATGTGTCCTACTTTGATCCCACCATGATCCCAAGCCATTTCTACCAGCCACAATCTGCTGAGCTTGTCACCATTGACCACAATCAGACGATCTGATGTGTCCTACTTGGATCCCACCATGATCCCCAAGCTATTTCTGCCAGCCAGAACCTGCTGAGCTTGTCACCATTGACCACAATCAGACGACCTGATGTGTCCTACTTGGATCCCACCATGATCCCAAGCCATTTCTACCAGCCACAATCTGCTGAGCTTGTCACCACTGACCACAATCAGATGATCTGATGTGTCCTACTTGGATCCCACCATGATCCCAAGCCATTTCTACCAGTCACAATCTGCTGAGCTTGTCACCATTGACCACAATCAGACGATCTGATGAGTCCTGCTGTGACCCCACTATGATCCCAAGCTATTTCTACAACCCACAATTTGCTGAGCTTGTCACCACTGACCACAGAGCTTGTCACCACTGACCACAATCAGACGATCTGATATGTCCTACTTGGATCCCACCATGATCCCAAGCTATTTCTGCCAGCCAGAACCTGCTGAGCTTGTCACCACTGACCACAATCAGATGATCTGATGTGTCCTACTTGGGTCCCACCATGATCCCAAGCCATTTCTACCAGCCACAATCTGCTGAGCTTGTCACCACTTACCACAATCAGACGATCTGGTATGTCCTACTTGGATCCCACCATGATCCCAAGCTATTTCTGCCAGCCAGAACCTGCTGAGCTTGTCACCATTGACCACAATCAGACAATCTGATGTGTCCTACTTGGATCCCACCATGATCCCAAGCCATTTCTACCAGCCACAATCTGCTGAGCTTGTCACCACTGACCACAATCAGACGATCTGATGTGTCTTACTTGGATCCCACCATGATCCCAAGCCATTTCTACCAGCCACAATCTGCTGAGCTTGTCACCACTGACCACAATCAGATGATCTGATGTGTCCTACTTGGATCCCACCATGATCCCAAGCCATTTCTACCAGTCACAATCTGCTGAGCTTGTCACCATTGACCACAATCAGACGATCTGATGAGTCCT
>JASAMZ010008111.1:0-25395 GCA_030248115.1 Linhomoeus sp. GSCO2_2 | reverse complement strand
GTTTCGTAATACATAAGTAGGCCTTATATTACTAGCTATGGAGTTACTTTTTGCAAGTAGGTGAAGTAATCTTGGAGGGCTTGGGTGGGTAGAGCTGTATGAGAGGCAGAATATCGTCCCGTAAGCCCAAGAATTTTTCGCGAGAAAGATGCGATGTTTTTTTTCGAAAAAAAAAGATGCGATGTTTTCTCTGTTAAAAAAAAAGTAAGAATGATGCGATGTTTTTTTTTTTGAAAAAAAAAGATGCGATGTTTTCTCGGAAAAAAAAATAAAGTAAGAATGATGCGATGGTTTCTTTTTGAAAAAAAAGATGCGATGTTTTTTTCGGTGAGGTCTGACAGACCCCAGCGCTTTGATAAGGGATAAATGGATCAGGAATGTTCGCCGCAGGTTCACTTTGGAATGAAGAGGGTCTAAATGGGACGACGCCCTTTTCTTTTGGGTCAAAAATGCGGGCGGTTACGACACCGTTGCTGCAGATTGCAGAACCGCACAGTAATTGCCGCGTTTCGTGTTCGATCGAGTAGGTGACAAAACATACGGTGCACCATGGAAAAATATTGCTTAGTTATAGCCATTTGAAAATGTCGAAATCTGCCATATTCTACAAAACCCTTGAAAATATCCCTAATTTCTTGAATTCTAAAATCTGAAACTGTTTCATAATTACTTGACATACTACGCCCGGTACATCCAAGCAAAGATATTTTGAAATTTAAGTTGTTTGAAATTGTCGAAATTTGGCAATTTTGAGAAAACCTTGAAAATATCCCTAAATTCGTTAATTATAAAATATAGAACTATTTGCTAAATAGTTGGCAGACTATGCCCGACACAACCATACAAAGACATTCTAAAAAATTAAGCTATTTGAAATTGTCTAAATTTGGGAATTTTAACAATACCCTTAAAAATATACGCAAATTCGTTAATTATAAAATCCGAAACTATTTGTTAAATACATGGCAGACTATGCTCGATACTTCCGTGCAAAGAAACTTTGAAATTTAAACCGTTTGAAATTGTCGAAATTTGGGGATTTTAACAAAACCCTTAAAAATATCCTAAATTTCATTAATTATAATCTCTGAAACTATTTGCTAAATACTTGGCAGACTATGCTCGACACATCCGTGCAAAAAGTTCTGAAATTTAAGCTGTTTGAAATTGCCGAAATTTGAGAATTTGAAAATACCCTTGAAAATGTCCCTAGTTTCGTTAATTATAAAATCTGAAATTATTTGTTAGATGCTTGGCAGACTATGCTCCATACATTCGCGCAAAGAAATTGTGAAATTTAAGCTTTTTGAAATTGTCGAAATTTTGGATTTTTGAAAATACCCTTGAAAATATCCCTAATTTCGTTAATTATAAAATCTGAAAAATATTTGATAAATACTTGGTAGACTATGCTCGACACATCCGTGAAGAAAAAATTTGAAATTTAAGCTGTTTGAAAGTGTCAAAATTTGGGGATTTTGACAAAATCCTTAAAAATATACTAAATTTCGTTAATTATAATTGCTGAAACTATTTGCAAAATACTTGGCAGACTATGCTCGATACATCGGTGCAAAGAAGTTTTGAAATATAAGCTGTTTGAATTGTTTGAAATTTGGGAATTTTGACAAAAACCTTGAAAATATCCCTAATTTGGTGAATTCCAAAATCCGAAACTATGTCACAAATTCATCGCGTCTTGTGCCCTTTCCATTTCAGCAAAAACTTTGCCGATACGACTTGTAAATAAAAGTGTCATTTTTGACATTTTCATATTTTAATTGTAAATATCTCGAAATAGCGAAATTAGCAACAGAAACGGACAACGGCACGTTACTCAGCGCATTCGACTCCATCGGGTGGCACTAACCGTCATGTCTAGTTTTGTGACGCCCACAGACACACAGACTCACAGACACACGACCAGACAATAGCGTCCGTATATATACTCGCCGCCCTGGGGGGCGGCGAAAAAACTTATTGCTGCCGCATGAAAGAGCATGCCGAGAGCTTTCACCTGACGTGTCGATTGCGGCACTACACGTAAGACGAGCGAGTTAAAGCCGTTTGTTGCTTTTGCACTTTCGAGTTACTGTAACTCGCGAAATTCAAACTTTTGAGTTTTGACCAGTAGGAGAACAAATGATCATTGAGTCGAGAGCTATCCAATAAGCTCGAGATCGTCTCTCTGCGACGCAAGTTGAGCGAGTTAGAGCGATCTTAGCATCAAAATCTTAAAAATGGCGTTTTCCGCGGTGCGTGTTTGCGTAATTAAAAAAAATTTCTGCTGCTGCATGAAAGGGCACGTCGAGCGATTTCACCTAACGTATCGATTGTGGCTCTACGACGTAAGACGAGCGAGTCAGAGCCGCTTGTGCTTTTGCACCTTCGAGCTACTGTAACTCGCGAAATTCAAACTTTTGAGTTTCGACTAGTGGGAGAACAAATCGTCATCCTTACGGCAGAATGAGCTATGTCACATTTTTCAACTTTCGAGATATGGCCATTTGAAAGTTTTGAAGTTGCATATAAAATCAGGGCATGCAGCGAGAGAAGTAGGCTGAGTGTGGCAGGTAGAGTGTGGCACAGCAGGCTATGTCCACTTTTGAGAGTTTTAAAAAACCTGCTCAAGTGACAAGTGCAACATAACACTAGGCGTCACTTTCCTAGTCACCAAATTTATCCTTGGGGAACTCCAGCACCTCATCGTAGGCCATGGGCCTTACTTTTGTTTCTAGGAAGCATGCGACTGTACAGAAAACTGTCCAATTTGTTGAACAAGGGTGGGGTGTGAACTGCCGCATAGGTGTCAAAAGTACACTTCGCAGCCACCCCAAGATTGAAACAACAGGCTACCGCTCAGAGGTGATCTATCAAGGAACTAGCTAGACAAACAAGTGCTGAGACCACCGTGTTTAAAATGACAATGAGCTATGTCCACCGTGAGATGGACGTTGGTCATCCAAGAATGAGCTATGTGCAGGTACATGGCTCATTCTACCACGGAATTCTGAAAATATAGGTGGCTATGTACCACATAGCCAGTTCTATCATAAACCCCCTCTGGACATAGCATACGTTTTTTTCGTTTTTTTCGCCGCGCCTCAGCGCGGCGATGTATATATATACAGGGTGTCCCACGGTTCGTGCCCGCCTTTTGATTGTTAATAACTCTGGCGAAACAGCTTCAATTTCAATGAAATTTCGCACGCATGTATGCAAAGGTCTAACTTAGAGATCCTGAAAATTTTAAGGAGATCGGATCACTTAACGGTGGTCAAAGTGCCCGCCGTTTTGAGAAAGGCAGTTCTCACAGCACGAGATAACGGAACGACACATCTTAGTGCACAAATTGGTGTCAACCGTTGTCTGGGGCTTCAGCATCAGTTGTCGACCATTTGGAGGATTCACAGAGTCCGTCTGTTTGAAGCGTTCCACGGTTCGACCAATCGTGCGCCTGTCAATCAGGTCAGAATCCGAAAATTGCTTTTGGAAGCGCCGAGCAGTCTCTTGCGCATTTTTCGTTTCGTAAAATGTTTTGACCATAAAGAGGCGCTTCTCAACGGTTCTGAGGGTTTCCATCTTTGCTTGTTACCTTGTTATACCACTTCAAACACTATTGGTGCAGTGAGCACCAACCTCGTTGGGTATGTATCTTCACAATCAGGAAAACGCTGTGAAAACTGACTTTCTCAAAACGGCGGGCACTTTGAACACCGTGAAGTGATCCGATCTCCTTAAAATTTTCAGAATCTCTAAGTTAGACCTTTGCCTACATGCGTGTGAAATTTCATTGAAATTGAAGCTGTTTCGCCAGAGTTATTAACAATCAAAAGGCGGGCACGAACCGTGGGACACCCTGTACAGATGACGATGTGTAGTCCGCGAACTTTTTTGTCCTGCCGAAGTAAAACACGTGACAGGTGGCGTCAGGTAGAGTCGATGTCGCCGATTACGAATCCGATGAGATTTGCTGTTGCTAATTTCAAAATGAGTGTGGGTGTAACGTTTGAAGTTTGAAATTTTTCGACAAATTATCTCTATTTGCAATGTTACGGTGCTTACGGGGCATATCACGTGCTAAAGCACCGTAGTCTGCTGAATAGACGCCAACACAGAGTATAAGAGCGCCGTTTTGAGAAGCGCCGTGATGCGACAGCATGGCGTAGGCGGGAAAGCCGCGAGCCGACCGAGGTTCGATCCTCGGCGACCCTTTTGCTTTTTTGCTGCGCTTTATTCTGGTTTTGTCATTTACGTTTTGACGCCGAATAGCCAAACCACTATCGGCGTAGCGCCTTCTGGTTTCTCCACGTCAGCAAAATTGTGTACATAACCTTAAATCTGTGTGTTCAATGCTACCGGTAGCCAGTTTCGTTGAAGACTATACCTGCGCTCACACCACCACCACGTCGATTGGCATCTTGTCACACGATGGCGTCGATAACACCCAGCGAAGTGTTGGCGTCCGTTTGCGCTGCTGAGTCATCGTCGTAGTCGCGTCCAGTTGCACCAAAAGTGGGCCAAGTTGTTTACCGAGCCTCAAAGCTCTGATAGTTCTGTTCAGACGCTAGCCAGTTTCCATCTTTGGCAAGTTTTTTTGTTGGATGTGAGGATTTCACACAGCTAGAAGCTTTAGATGAACGGCGTCGTATCATGCCGACAACATATAGCGAACGCGGCGATATCACTGATCACTTAGATCAGCTGTACAGACAACCGTATCGTGGTAATAGCTACACTTGGTTCATAGCAGACATTCTCAAGCTAATTTGTCCATGCGGCTAATGATGTGGATAAAGTTCACTATACTGTTCACCAAAATGTGACAGGCACAAAGTAGAGGTTGAACTTTTTACACACACAGCTTGTCTCGCTCCTGGTAATTTTTGGCGGATATAGCTCATTCTAAGATGATGCTATATCATCCTGCGGTGGATATGGCATGCTTAACTCAATTCAGGTTTTTTCGCCGCGCCTCAGCGCGGCGAGGTGTATAATATATACGGATGACAATGTCTGTCTGTCTGTCTGTCTGTCTGTCTGTCTGTCTGTCTGTCTGTCTGTCTGTCTGTCTGTCTGTCTGTCTGTCTGTCTGTCTGTCTGTCTGTCTGTCTGTCTGTCTGTCTGTCTGTCTGTCTGTCTGTCTGTCTTTCTGTCTGTCTGTCTGTCTGTCTGTCTGTCTGTCTGTCTGTCTGTCTGTCTGTCTGTCTGTCTGTCTGTCTGTCTGTCTGTCTGTCTGTCTGTCTGTCTGTCTGTCTGTCTGTCTGTCTGTCTGTCTGTCTGTCTGTCTGTCTGTCTGTCTGTCTGTCTGTCTGTCTGTCTGTCTGTCTGTCTGTCTGTCTGTCTGTCTGTCTGTCTGTCTGTCTGTCTGTCTGTCTGTCTGTCTGTCTGTCTGTCTGTCTGTCTGTCTGTTTGTGTCCGTCCTCCGTGGCACCGAAGTAAAACATGTGACATATGTGGTCCAGTGGAGTCGAGGTCGCTGAGTATGGATCCAATGTCCGTTTCTGTTGCTAATTTCGCATTTTCGAGATATTCACAATTAAAATTCAAAAATGTCGAAAATCGACTTTTTCACCTGATGAGCTAGCCGCGAAATTTTTTTCAGAAATAGAAAGAGCACGGACCTCTGATAATTTGTAACACAAAAGAAATTTTTTGTCGATGTGGAATTTGACAGAAATACGCAATTGTTTGTTGAAATTTCATAAATTGACGAAAATAGAACGTCATTTATTGACGAATGTGAATGCCGAAATTGAAAGGTCGTAAGCCAATAAGAATTTGTGACATGGTTTTACAGTTCTGAAATATTGCAATTTAGAGATATTTACAATTAAAATATAAAAATGCCGAAAATCGACTTTTTCGCCTGATGAGCTAGCGACGCAATTTCTTCAGAAATAGAAAGAGCACGGACCGCTGATAATTTGTAACACAAAAGAAATTTTTGCAAGTGTGGAATTTTATAGAAATGCGCGATTATTTGTCAAAATTCTACAAATTGACAAAAATAAAACGTCATTTATTGACGAATGTGAATACAGAAATGGAAAGGCCGTATGTCAGTAAAAATTTGTGACATATTTTTTACAGTTCTATTAAATTGAAATTTAGATATATTTACAATTAAAAAATGAAAATGTCAAAAATCGACTTTTTCACCTGATGAGCTAGCGACGCAATTTCTTCAGAAATAGAAAGAGCGCGGACCGCTGATAATTTGTAACACAAAAGAAATTTTTTGTCGATGTTGAATTTGACAGAAATACGCAATTGTTTGTCGAAATTTCATAAATTGACCAAAATAGAACGTCACTTATTGACGAATGTGAATGCAGAAATTGAAAGGTCGTAAGCCAATAAGAATTTGTGACATGGTTTTACCGTTTTGAAATATTGCAATTTAGAGAACGACTGCGCCAAACAGTTGGCAAGTTTTTTGGATGCGGCGTATTCCCACAGGTATAAAACTTCAGATGAACGGCGTCGTATCATGCCGATACCAGATAGCGAACGCGGCGATATCACTGAGCTTTAGATCAGTTGTACAGACAACCGTATCGTGGTAATAGCTGCATTTGAATTGTGGTACACGTTTTCAAGACACCTTCTCTAGATACAGCAAATTATGCGAATGGAATTCACTATACTGTTCACCAAGATTTGACAGACACAAAGTATAGGTTGAACTTTTTACACACACAGCTTGTTTGTTGGCCTGTATAGCGGGATGTGCCTCAAGGCAGCTTCCTTTATCTTGTTTCTTAGCGATGACGTCTGACAGGAAAGTACTGTATGCCTTGCTTGTGTATTGCATTTCTGACTACTCACTTGTAGAAGTGTAACACATAAAGACCAACAACAGAGTGTACGGAGGCTCTGCCAATCAGGAACTGCCAAGCAGCCAACAGCGCTAAGGTGTACCTGTACATGATCTGTGAATGTGAACGACAACGGTTCTCACTCTTCTCAGACATGGCGCAAGTGCTTTTGCGGCCGCTCCACATTAAAGTTGACAGACTGGGCAATGGGCGCTACAAGGTCACGTGGGACTACCCTCCGGACGTGATTAATCGCATTGACCGTAAGGGTTATGCGGTGACGACGACGACGGCGGCGGCGACGACGACGACGACGACGACGACGACGACGACGACGACGACGACGACGACGACGACGACGACGACGACGACGACGACGACGACGACGACGACGACGACGACGACGACGACGACGACGACGACGACGACGACGACGACGGCGCGACGACGGCGACGACGACGACGACGGCGTCGACGACGACGACGACGACGACGACGGCGTCGACGGCGTCGACGACGACGGCGTCGACGACGACGACGACGACGACGACGACGACGACGACGACGACGACGACGACGACGACGACGACGACGACGACGACGGCGACGACGACGGCGGCGACGACGACGACGACGACGGCGGCGGCGACGACGACGACGACGACGACGACGACGACGACGACGACGACGACGACGACGACGGCGTCTAGGGTTGTCAACAAAAACTCCGAGTTAAAAAACTAAAAACTCTAAAAAACTAATCTTCAGTTTTTTAACAATGGATGATTAAACCAGGCAAGTCGTCCTGGGGACGCAGTATACTCCACAAATTTGAACTCCTACACACGGTGACTCATGTGCTGTTCTGGCCTCCTGGCACTCCCAATCAGAAAACTAATGCCGAATTCGTGATCTACATCCCAAAATGCCCCAGAATCAACATACAACACCCCTGTCTTCCTATGAACTCGCAGAAACGAAATTCTGCAGTTGGGTACGGTAGCATGTGATTTCATCATAGGTACGTTCAAACATCATCTAAACGATAAACGAATGCCGAATTCGTAATCAGCGCCCCCGAAAACCCCGAAATCGAGCATAATATTGGCAAAGTCGACCCGACGCCCAAAATTCAAACCGATGCGGCAGGGATACTGTAGCTCTGCAAATTTTTCAAAAATACTTTTCTGGGCCAGATTTAAGCGCAGAATCGTTTGAAACCACTTTTGGAACGATTCGGCAACGCATTCGAGCGCTATAGACGCCGAAATGCGAAAATCGCAATTTTCGACCCCGGAGTCGAAAAAGTCGCAGTGTAAGAAAGTTTTTTGTGTTTCGCCCGATTTTCTCCGTTCATGGCTCATTCGATAGAGGACATCTGGGAAGGAGCAACAAGAGTGGTCTCGCCGCTCTAGCTGCTACCTAGTTCGCACAGCAGCCCGCCAAAGTCGACCCGGGGCCAAAAATCGCGAATTTTTCAAATTTGGCGCCAAAATGGGTCCCGCAGCGATCCAATTCATTGTTTCCACCCTCGGCCCTATCGAGTACTACAACATATCAAAAGATAGTATATACCATTATATGCAACTTTTTCGAGTTCTACCTTGTTTAACCCATTTTTTCAGCACTTTGAAAATTTAAATTTTTGAATTTCCCGCCAACGGGGTCCCGGAGCGTGACCCCATATGTCGTGCAGGTTGCCCACCCACTAGGCCTACCCAACGCAAAAGACCGTTTGCAAATCGGCCGCTGCACGCGCGAACGCCGTTGACTCAAAGTTTCTGCGTTTCGCGCACAATCGCTATATACTCCACACTTTTTTGTGGAGTATAAAAACTCTAAATAAATAACTAAATTCAAATTAGTTTTTTAATTAAAAAACAAAAAATAACTCGAGGCAAATTTAAAATTAAAAAACAAAAAATAAATTAAAAAATTTGAATCAGTTAAAAAACTTAAATAACTAAGCTCTAGTTATATAAACTAGTTATTTAATTTTTAGTTTTTTAACTAGTTATTTAACAATGAAGTTTGGCCAGGCTGCCTACTTTCTGCTATTAAAATCTTGCATTTCATGGCACATGTTGTACTGTTTCGATCATATTGGCACCGTCAGAGTGCCATTCAGTGTCCTGACACTATGTACTGAACATTTGACAAGACACAACAGTACATTTCTGGGTCAAGTTTTGCCATACCAGTTAAACTAGTTAAACGTGACACTCCGCGAGTGTCAACGTGGCACTCCGCCGATTGGCTTAAACCACCCACTGAAGCTGACCTTTTCGGTACTGAGGTGTACACCTATACGCCTGTACACACACATACATCTGTGCACATGTACTGAGGTAAATGATGCTATCACCGCGCGCTGCGGGGCGCCGCGCGCTGCGGGGCACCGCGCGCTCGCTCCTTCCCTCCCTCCCAGAAGAGACGCGGGTGACAACACCACGGGAGACCTAAGCCTGGCTATGTGGTGGATCGGCTGGATGGAGCGCGCAGATTTCGTCTCGGCAAAACGCCAACGCGCTGGAACGTGAACGTACAACGGCCCATCTTTGCACCGAGCTGGAACGTGCAACACGATAGGGAAGTAAGCACCGTGTTGGAAGCAGTGCCCAAACGCAGTCGAAAAGTCATGAACTTGTTGGCCCTGGCCAGACTTGTTCTGGCTGGCTAGTACACAGCGCTGTACCACAATTCTGGATGGGGTTTTCGGACCTTTCCTCCAAAACCAGCCTAACGCATCCGAAAAGGACCGAAACAGACGAAGAATCGCAAAAGTGGCGCGACATTCGACATTCCCGACTCCGAAAATACCTTAAACACCTCTCTTCTATCGTGCCGGGGGTCCGCTCGCTCGTACGGTCGTTCATTGCGTGCTACGTGGCGTATCAGCTTGAGGCACACACGCGCGGCGATTTCATCGCGACAAAGACGACCATGTACTGGCAAATGGTCAGTCGCGCGCACAAGGACGCATCTGTGCACCGAGCGGGAAAGAAGCGCGCTAATAGATGGCGCTTCTGAAACAGGCAAGGAGGCCGACTTCGCTAAGCACAGAAGGGCGACACCACCGCGGCATTTCCAAGCAACAATTATGGCGCTCGCCATCTCCAAGAGCGCTCGCAAGCACACAACGGGTGTCAAAAGGCCCTAAACCTATTGGTCCGAACTTGTTTCGACGGTCCCGTTACACCGCGCTACACCTCAATACTACCCCGGGATTTCAAATTTTTGCCACAAACCCACCCTAAACCATCCGAAAAGGGTCGAAAGTGAACAGTAATCGCAAAACTAACGCGAAATTCGAACTCCCCGACCCCTAAAACCCCCGGACCAACTGTCAACTCGATTTTGAAAATTTCGGCCAGGGATTCAAAAATTCGACGCGGCCGGGTTACGGTAGCTCGAAAAACCGAAAATTATGTTTCCGGGCCAGATTTTAGCGTAGAATCGATTGACGGTGTCCGTTTCCCGGTAGAACCACGCGTTTCGGCGAAAAAACCGGTCAAATGCAAAAATCCCCAAATTTGGTCCCGAACGGAAACCCATTGCCCCCGCCTAGCTCACGATCGGCTGGATGGATTTTGCCGGTTTCGGTCTTAAATGAAAGAGCACATCTAGACGCCGGCCGGAAATTTTATCTCAGCCCGATCGGCCCAGTAAATCGCGAGATATGATTTTTTGAACGGCCGGAATCGGGTTCTCAAAATTTGAATCTACCGTAACCCGTCTGTGCCGCGTCCAAAATTCCCAATAATGAAATCCCTGGCCCGCCTCCCCAACAGCTACAACATATCCAAAAATGGTGCATTTTGATCAAGTTTTGCGAAAATGGGAGCACAAACAATTTTTTTTACTTAGTAAAAATTTGAATTTTTGAATTTTCAAAAAATTTTCCCACTACCGGAATTTTCTAGGTTTCTTTCCAGCCTGCGCATTCACTAGGGCTATCGAACGCAAAAAACCGCTTGCGAATCGGTTTAGTCTAGCGAAAGTTATGAGGGAGCACAAAGAACTTGTTCCCTACGGTTGCCTACTGCTCTCCGCCGACTTCGTCGGGGCGGAGTGCCAAAAACTAGTTCTTATTAAAAAACTACTCAAGTTTTTTAATTGCTTGAAATTTAAAAAACTTAAATAACTAAAACCGAGTTTTTTAAATCTGTTAAAAAATTTAAATAACTACCACCAGGCCGGGCGAACCCCTACGAGAGCTTTTCGTGCGTGCGTGCGTCCGTGCGTCCGTTCGTCACGCTCTCAGATCTCGGCGTTGGTAAGTTGTAGGAAGGAGATCTTGGATTTTATGGATAGGTCTCGACTCACTGAGAATTGCGCTAAGAGGTTTCGAAATTCAAAAGTTTGAATTACGCGCGCTACAGTAACCCGAAGATTCAAACTGAAAACGGCTCTAACTCGCTCGTCTTACGTCGTAGAGCGGCGTGCGATACCTCAACTAAAAGGTCTCGACGTGCTCTTTCGCTTGGCATTACAAATTTTCTTAATTACGCAAACACGCAACACGAAAAGCGACATTCTCGCGTTTTTAGCGTAGAAATCGCTCTAACTCGCTCAGCGTGCGTCGTAGGGAGACGATCTTGGGTTGGTTGGACAGCTCTCGACTTACTGGTCATTTGTTCTTCTATTGGTCGAAACTCAAAAGTTTGAATTTCGGGAGCTACAGTAACCCAAAGGTTTAAAACGCGAAACTTATCTAACTCGCTCGTCTTTCGTCATAGAGAGCCGATCTTGAGTTCGCTGAATAGGTTTCGGCACACTGATAATTCCGTTAAGAGAAGTCAAAATTCAAAAGTTTGAATTGCGCGCGCTACAGTAACCCGAAGGTCCAAAACGCAAAACGGCTCTAACACGCTCGTCTTACGTCGTAGAGCGGCGTGCGATAGGTCAACTAAAAGGTCTTGACGTGCTCTTTCAATTGACGCAAAAAATTTGTTAATTGCGCAAACACGCACCACGAAAAGCAACATTCTCGCGTTTTTAGCATAGAAATTGCTCTAACTAGCTCAGCGTGCGTCGTAGAGAGACGATCTTGAGTTGCTGGATAGCTCTTGACTCACTGATCACTTCTTCTTCTATTGGTCGAAGCTCAAAAGTTTGAATATCGCGAGCTACAGTAATCCAAAAGTTCAAAGCACAAAACTTCTCTAACTCGCTCGTCTTCCGTCGTAGAGAGACGATCTTGAGTTTGTTGAATAGGTTTCGTCACACTAATCATTCCGTTAAGAGTTGTCGAGATTCGAAAGTTTGAATTTGGCGAGCTACAGTAACTCAAAGGTTCAAACAGCAAATCGGCCCTAACTCGCTCGTCTTACGTTGTAGATCGGCATTCGTTCGACCGTTTGAAAGCTTACGTTGAGGCAGTTGTTGAACGGTCATTCCTAAAGAAATACTTTTGTTTTTTTAAACCCTTGTCTTACGAACAACTTTGTCTACTAAAAAAATTAATCCCGGGCGATCCCAATGTTGCCCTGCAACAACCGCTCAGAAATGCGTGTGTCTTGCTCAAAAGAATAATCCCGGGCGATCCCAATGTTGCCCTGCAAGAACCCCTCAGAAAGGAGCGTGTCAGAAGTAGCGCATGAATAGTGGACTCCGGGCGGGCGCGCGTCATATCGGAAAGGCTTCGAAATACTTTACGAAAGTATCCACTGTTTTACTCTTCCACTTTAAAATACTCACAAACCACTCTGTATTAATAAAACAACTCAACTTTTTTAAAACAGCTTGTTTAACTGGTTAAAAAACAAAAATTAACTCGTCGGGAGTTTTTGTTGACAACCCTAACGGCGTCGACGACGACGTCGACGACGACGACGACGACGACGACGACGACGACGACGACGGCGTCGACGACGACGACGACGACGACGACGACGACGACGACGACGACGACGACGACGACGACGACGACGACGACGACGACGACGACGACGACGACGACGACGACGACGACGACGACGGCGACGACGACGACGACGACGACGACGACGACGGCGGCGGCGGCGGCGGCGGCGTCGGCGACGACGACGACGACGACGACGACGACGACGACGACGACGACGACGACGACGACGACGACGACGACGACGACGACGACGACGACGACGACGACGACGATGATGATGACGACGACGACAACAACAACAGACGACGACGACGACGACGACGACGACGACGACGACGACGACGACGACGACGACGACGACGACGACGACGACGACGACGACGACGACGACGACGACGACGACGACGACGACGACGACGACGACGACGACGACGACGACGACGACGACGACGACGACGACGACGACGACGACGACGACGACGACGACGACGACGACGACGACGACGACGACGACGACGACGACGACGACGACGACGACGACGACGACGACGACGACGACGACGACGACGACGACGACGACGACGACGACGACGACGACGACGACGACGACGACGACGACGACGACGACGACGACGACGACGACGACGACGACGACGACGACGACGACGACGACGACGACGACGACGACGACGACGACGACGACGACGACGACGACGACGACGACGACGACGACGACGACGACGACGACGACGACGACGACGACGACGACGACGACGACGACGACGACGACGACGACGACGACGACGACGACGACGACGACGACGACGACGACGACGACGACGACGACGACAAAAGACATATTTGCATTCACTCTCTCGCCAGGCACCAGCTTTCGCTATCGTGAGGCCGGTGCAAGTAGCTGGTACTTATCCCCGATCGAAGGAAGCCTAAGCGAAATAACCATTTTCTTGGACGACAACAAGAAGTATCAATTCAAGATCGTGCCCATCGACAGAAACACCAATAAAAGAATGGACGGCTTCAACGACGTCCACTACAACATAAACACATAGCACAAGGCGGAAACTTCACCATATTTTGTGTAGGTAGATCGATTAAGCCGTTCGTTTGTTCGTTCGTTCCGTTCATCTGTCAATCTCGTCTCGTTACCAATCTAGAGTTCATTTAGTGACACTGCGCAAACAAGTAGAAGACGTACAGGGTTTTTATTTTAAAGTGACTGGCCGGGAACTCGAATAGCTTCGGCACCGGTGCATCGATTTTGATGAAACTTTAATCAACTTAAGTTCCATATGTAGGAAAACTCGTGCTACATTTTTACGCAAATTGACACGCGTAGGTAGCAAACGTGGGCGCGGTAACAAAGGCCTACTTTTTTTCGCCGCGCCCCAGCGCGGCGAGTATATATACGGACGCTATGTCGTGTGTGTGTCTGTCTGTGTGTCTGTGTCACAAAACTAGACATGACGGTTAGTGCCACCCAATGGAGTCGAATGCGCTGGGTGACGCGCCGTTGTCCGTTTCTGTTGCTAATTTCGCTATTTCGAGATATTCACAATTAAAATATGAAAATGTCAAAAATGACACTTTTATTTACAAGTCGTATCGGCAAAGTTTTTGCTGAAATGGAAAGGGCATAAGACGCGATGAATTTGTGACATAGTTTCGGATTTTATAATTCACGAAATTAGGGATATTTTCAAGGTTTTTGTCAAAATGCCCAAATTTCAACAAATTCAAACAGCTTAAATTTCAAAACTTCTTTGCGCGAATGTATCGAGCATAGTCAACCAAGTATTTAGCAAATAGTTTCGGCAAATATAATTAACGAAACTTAGGATATTTTTAAGGATTTTGTTAAAATCCCCAAATTTCGACAATTTCAAACAGCTTAAATTTCAAAATTTCTTTTCGCGAATGTGTCGAGCATAGTCTGCCAAGTATTTATCAAATAGTTTCAGATTTTTTAATTAACGAAATTAGGTATATAACGAAATTAGGTATATTAGGAATTAGGAATTTGTGACATAGTTTCGGATTTTAGAATTCAGGAAATTAGGGATATTTTCAAGGTTTTTGTCAAAATTTCCAAATTTCGACAATTTCAAACGGCTTAAATTTCAAATTCTATTTGCACGGATGTATCGAGCATAGTGTGCCAAGTATTTAGCAAATATTTTCAAATTTTATAATTAACGAAATTAGGTATATTTTCAAGGGTCAAAATTATTGCCAAAATTCCCAAATTTCGATAATTTCAAACGGCTTGAATTTCAACTTTCTTTACATGGTTGTGTCGGGCATAGTCTACCAAGTATTTAGCAAATAGTTTCAGATTTTATAATTAACGAATTTAGGGATATTTTCAAGTTTCTTTTGTCAAAATTACCAAATATACACAATTTCAAACGGCTTCAATTTCAAAATTTCTTCACATGGTTGTGTCGGGCGTAATCTGCCAACTACAGTACCATCTGGAAATTACCCCAAAAGTACGCGTATTGCGTACGAAGTACGCGGTTGCGTACTAAGTTCGCATACAACCCAATATATGCAAATGCATGCACTGTTATCAAAGCTGAAGCGTTTTGGCTGAAATATGTCATGGCAAGCGGCATAATGGTATCACGAATCCATAATCAAGCCTTTAGCGTGTCAACCTGCAGGTTTGAATCATTTCGCATTATGTGAATTTGCATAGATAACGCACGTACGCGTATTCAGTACGCAAAACGCGTACTTCGTACGCATGTAGGGTAATTTCCGGACGGGACTGTAGTTAGCAAATAGTTTCAGATTTTGTAATGAACGAAATTAGGGATATTTTCAACGGTTTTGGTTATAATTCCCAAATTTCAACATTTTCCAACAGCGTAAATTTCTAAATGCCTTGACATGGTTGTGTCGGTGTCCGGCATTGTCTGCCAAATATTTAGCAAATAGTTCTAGATTTTATAATCAACGAATTTAGGGATATTATCAAGGTTTTTGTTAAAATTCCCAAATTTCGACAATTTCAAATAGCGTAAATTTCAAAATGTCTTGGCATGGTTGTGTCGGGTATTGTCTGCCAAATAGTTCTAGGTTTTATAATTAACGAATTTTGCAACGGTGCCATAACCTCCCGCATTTTTGACCCAAAAGAAAAGGGCGTCGTCCCATTTAGACCCTCTTCATTCCAAAGTGAACCTGCGGCGAACATTCCTGATCCATTTATGGATCAGTACCCACCAATGCGCCTTATAGGCATCGATTGCCCAAGAATGGCACAAACTTTCTTTGGAAACTCGAGGTAACTGCGGCGAAACTCCCCGAAGAAATGCTCAACTTTCTATTCTGGCACACTATTGAATACACTCCTCAAATGCACGAAACACTATGCGATGCCAATCAACCATCATCGGGTACCCAGTTTTTTCGCCGCGCCTCAGCGCGGCGAGGTGTATATGTTACGTCCACTTTCCGCATTCGTCCAGAAGCCGCATAATGCGGATTCTGGACGCGTCTCCGTCCAGATTCCGCATAATGCCGAATCTGGACGGCGCGGCGTCCAGAATCGGCATTGGAAAGAAGAGCCATGCCCCCACACATTATGCGTGATCTGGACGTCCAGAATCAGCATTCCTTTGGCCTCGCATGCCGGAGGTGCACAGCAGGCCTAAGCAGGAGGTGAAGTAGATGGATGAGCGTTTACCCCACCCACTGTTTGCACTAAAACTCGGCCGGCGTCGCGCCTGGCGGGTCTCAACTGAGGCTTAGCGCGACCACCAACTTCAGGGCGCGCTCCGCGCGCCCTGAAGTCGGTCACCGGTCGCGTTAAGCCTAAGTTTCGACCCGCCAGACTGCGACGCCGACTGACTCTTGTGCATTGTGGGCGCAGGGCGAGCCTAAGCATAGCCTGAATTGGAAGGAATATACTATGCCGGAAACTAGCAGAGCAAGGAAAAGACGGCCATGGCCTGACGCATCAGGCCGTGGCCGTCTCCGCGCGCCCTGAAGTCGGTCACCGGTCGCGTTAAGCCTAAGCTTCGACCCGCCAGACTGCGACGCCGACTGACTCTTGTGCACTGTGGGCGCAGGGCGAGCCTAAGCATAGCCTAATTTCAAAGGAAAATTATGCTTTCAATGAAAGTAACATTGTATTCGATCAAGAAATGCGGATTCTGACCGTCCAAGTTACGCATATCGAGCCAGGAACATGCTTCTCCAATCTCTAAGGCGGATTCTGGACGGCGCCGCGTCCAGCATCCGCATTATGCGGAATGTGGACAGGCCGCCGTCCAGAATCGGCATATGCCGATTCTGGACAAATGCGGATTCTGGACGTCACATATGTATACGGATGACAATGTCTGTCTGCCTGTCTGTCTGTCTGTCCGTCCGTGGCACCGAAGTAAAACATGTGACATATGTGGTCAAGTAAAGTCAAGGTCGCTGAGTATGGATCCAATGTCCGTTTCTGTTGCTAATTTCGCATTTTCGAGATATTCACAATTAAAATTCAAAAATGTCGAAAATCGACTTTTTCACCTGATGAGCTAGCCGCGAAATTTCTTTAGAAATGGGAAGAGCATAGACCGCTGATAATTTGTAACACAAAAGAAATTTTTTGTCAATGTGGAATTTGATAGAAATACGCAATTGTTTGTAAAAATGTCATAAATTGACAATAATAGAACGTCATTTATTGACGAATGTGAATGCACAAACTAAAAGGTCGTAAGCCAAACAGAATTTGTGACATAGTTTGTCAGTTTTGAACAATTGCAGTTTGGAGATATTTACAATTAAAATATGAAAATGTCAAAAATCGACTCTTTCGCGTGATGAGCTAGCAGCGAAATTTCTTTAGAAATGGAAAGAGCATAGGCCGTGGGAAATTTGTAACACAAAAGAAATTTTTCGAATGTTTAATTTTATAGAAATACGCAATTATTTGTCAAAATTCCATAAAATGATAAAAAAAGAACGTCATTTATTGACGAATGTGAATGTAGAAATTGAAAGGTCGCAAGCCAATAAGAATTTGTGACATGGTCCTACACTTTTGAAGTATTGCATTTTAGAGATATTTACAATTAAAATATAAAAATGTCAAAAATCGACTTTTTCGCCTGATGAGCTAGCGACGAAATTTCTTCAGAAATGGAAAGAGCATAGACCGCGGATAGTTTGTAACACAGGGAAGTTTTTTTGTTCGATGTGGCATATTCCCACAGGTATAAAACTTCAGATGAATGGCGTCGTATCATGCCGATACCAGAAATTTCTTCAGAAATGGAAAGTGCATAGACCACGGATAGTTTGTAACACAAAGAAAATTGTTTGCAATTATGGAATTTTATATAAATACGCCACAATTTGCCAAAATTCTACAAATTGACAAAAGCGTCATATCGCAGAAATACGTACACCAAACGAGATTCCTGGTAGATAACACGACTACACCAAACAGTTGGCAAGTTTTTTGTTCGATGTGGCGTATTCCCACAGGTATGAAACTTCAGATGAACGGCGTCGTATCATGCCGATACCAGATAGCGAACGCGGCGATATCACTGAGCTTTAGATCAGCTGTACCGACAACCGTATCGTGGTAATAGCTGCATTTGAATTGTGGTACACGTTTTCAAGCTACCTTCTCTAGATACGGCTAACTATGCGAAACGAATTCACTATACTGTTCACCAAGATTTGACAGACGCAAAGTATAGGTTGAACTTTTTACACATACAGCTTGTTACTCTAAGCTTGTTTCGGGCCTTTCGAGAAGGCGTCCGTCCTCGTGGTGGTCCTCCAGCACCATCTGAGCAAGTTCGCAGGATATCGACAATTCCATTGTTGTTATTCGGTAGAATGGAGCAAAACTGGGCATTAAATAGAGTTAAACCTGTAATCAGTATGCATAATAACAATGGAATTGCCAATTTCCTGCGTACTTGCTCAGATGGTGCTGGAGGACCACCACGAGGACGGACGCCTTCTCGAAAGGCCCGAAACAAGCTTTGTGTAAAAACTGTGGCACCACGTTGGCATCTGTGTAAACTTGAGAGCGTGCGCGCGATAATTTGCACTGGATAGTGAAGTACCGCTAGACATATAGTCGACAATCTGGTGGAGTATCGCCGCAATTGGTCTTGGATTTGTTCGTGGTACCTGATCCACAAACGGATCAGAAGAATCGCCGCAGGCACACTTCGCGCTTATAATTGTGCCATGCCAACTGATCCACAAATGGATCAGAGAAATTCGCCGCAGGCACACAGTGCAATAGAAGCGTCTAAATGGGTCGACGCCCAATTGAAAAGGGTATAAATGGGACGACGCCCTATTGAAAAGGGTATAAATGGGACGACGCCCTATTGAAAAAGGCATAATTGGGACGACGCCCTATCCTTTTGGGCTTAGGGCCCGACGCATCCACACAAAGAAATTCAGGGTTCCAGTGAATGTCCATTGGGGCAAAGTTGTCGAATGTAGCGAGGAAATTTGGTGTTCCTTCGTGTCAAAGCATAGAAAGAAGCGACGACAGAACCCTGAACTTTACGAAAGGGCGCTACGACTTTATAGAATCGTCATCCAAAGGCGAATTAGAAGAGCCGCTACTCGGCCTGTTGAACAAGGAAATTCAGGTATAAATTTTGATGTGGCGTTCAAAAATTTGCGAAAATTACACAATAATATGGTAGTGGTGCCAGCAGATAAGGCAGCAAATAATTATGTTATTTGTTGCAAAAAGTATTACCTGCTTAGTATTTGCAAAGAAATGGGCATCAAAATTGACAAAATGGAATCACTTCAGAGGGAAATGCACTCTATGAAGTATTGAATATGGAAAGTGATAAGTTGTTTGAAAATCACGAAAGGCTTGCAAAATTTTTTGGATTTAGATTCGATTTGGAGGAGGACAAAATTATTCCTAGAATATTCGCAACGGCTAAAATGCGCAAAAATCCACACAAATTTCGCTTAATAGCAGGCGCGAGGCTATCTTCTACTAAGAAAGTTGGTGTACTCCTACAAAAGATATTGCGACTGTTACAGAGGCACTTCAGAAACTACTGCAATGCCATCGTCGCCAATGGAGGTCCCGTGCACTATTGGGCCGTCTCAGACAGTCTTGCAGTGGTGGAAAAGGTTAAGAGTATTAAAAATGTTAAAAATATTGCAACGTTTGATTTTGAGGCGATGTTCAACAATATTCCACACGAAGTTATTGTGAAAGAATTGTTTGAACTGGTAGACCTGTGCTACCGTAACGCGGGAAAAAACCAGGGGATTTACGTCACAAATGTAGCGTATTTTGCGGAAAAAGGCAGGAAAGGTCGTTGTTTTGAGGCGTACGAGGTCAAGCACTTGATTTCACAGATCGTTGCAGAGGCGTATCAGTATGCATCATTTGCAGGCATTCTGTTCCGTCAGAGAATGGGCGTGCCCATGGGCGGCGCTGCGGCGCCCGCCGCCCACTATGGCAGATTTGTGCCTTGCGCGATTGGAATTTGCACACATAAGTGCCAATAACAAGCTTAGAGTAAAAACTGGGTACCCGATGATGGTTGATTGGCATTGTATAGTGTGTCGTGCATTTGAGGAGTATATTCCATAGAGTGTCAGAATAGTAAGTTGAGCATTTCTTCGGGGAGTATCCCTGCAGTTACCTCGAGTTTCCAGAGAAGTTTGTGCCATTGTTGGGTAATCGATGCCTGTAAGGCGCATTGGTGGGTACTGATCCATAAATGGATCAGGAATGTTCGCCGCAGGTTCACCTTGGAATAAAGAGGGTCTAAATGGGACGACGCCCTTTTCTTTTGGGTCACAAATGCGGACGGTTACGATACCGTTGTTGTAGATTGCAGAAATGCACAGTGAACAGAATTGCCGCGTTTCGTCTTCGATTGAATAGGTGACAAAAACATACGTTGTCGGACACATCCATGGAAAAATATTGCTAAGTTTTAGCCATTTGAAATTGCCGAAATCTGCAATGTTTGAAAAAAAAACTTTAAAAATATCACTAATTTCGCGAATTCTAAAAGCTGAAACTGCTGTATAATTACTTGACATACTACGCCCGATTCATCCACGCAAAGATATTTTGAATTTTAAGTTGTTTGAAATTGTCGAAATTTGGCAATTTTGAGAAAAACCTTGAAAATACCCCTAAATTCGTTGATTATAAAATATAGAACTATTTGCTAAATAGTTTGCAGACTATGCCCGACACAACCATGCAAAGACATTCTGAAATTTAAGCTATTCGAAATTGTCGAAATTTGGGAATTTTAGCAATACCCTTGAAAATATACCTAGTTTTGCTAATTAGAAAATCTGAAACTATTTGCTAAATACTTGCCTGACTATGCTCGATACATCCGCGCAAAGAAGTGCTGAAATTTAAGCTGTTTGAATTTGTCGAAATTATAGAATTTTGACAAAACCATTAAAAATAACCCTAATTTCGCTAATTATAAAATCTGAAACTATTTGATAAATACTTGGCAAACTATGCTCGATACATCCGTGCAAAGAAGTTTTGAAATTTAAGCTGTTTGAATTTGTCGGAATTTGGGAATTTTCCTAATTTCGTTAATTATAAAACCTGAAACTATTTGATAAATACTTGGCAGACTATGGTCGACACATCCGTGAAAAGAAATTTTGAAATTTAAGCAGTTTGAAATCGTCGAAATTTGTGGATTTTAACAAAATCCTGAAAAATATCCTAAATTTCGTTAATTATATTTGCTGAAACTATTTGCTAAATACTTGGCAGACTATGCTCGATACATCCGTGCAAAGAAGTTTTGAAATTTAAGCTGTTTGAAATTGTCAAAATTTGGGAATTTTGACAAAAACCTTGAAAATATCCCTAATTTCCTGAATTCTAAAATCCGAAACTATGTCACAAATTCATCGCGTCTTATGCCCTTTCCATTTCAGCAAAAACTTTGCCGATACGACTTGTAAACAAAAGTGTCATTTTTGACATTTTCATATTTTAATTGTAAATATCTCGAATTAGTGAAATTAGCAACAGAAACGGACAACGGCACGTTACTCAGCGCATTCGACTCCATTGGGTGGCGCTAACCGTCATGTCTAGTTTTGTGACACAGACACACAGAAACACACACACACACACACACACACACACACACACACACACACACACACACACACACACACACACACACTCACACACACACGAACAGACAATAGCGTCCGTATATATGTTGCAGGCCATGGCCGTCTTCAGGCCATCGCCGTCTAGACGGCTCTGGCCTGGTCGATCAGGCCGTGGCCGTCTAGACGGCGATGGCCTGATGCGTCAGGCCATGGCCGTCTTGTGCTCGAAAAGACGGCCATGGCCTGATGGACCAGGCCGTAGCCGTCTTTGAGAGTGTCAGCTGTTGCAAGCGCTTGCAGGGAAGGGGCACAGCAGGCCTAAGCAGGAGGTAAAGTAGATGGAGGAGTGTTTATTCCACTTGCAGTTTGCACTAAAACTCGGCCGGCGTCGCGCCTGGCGGGTCTCAACTGAGGCTTAGCGCGACCACCAACTTCAGGGCGCGCTCCGCGCGCCCTGAAGTCGGTCACCGGTCGCGTTAAGCCTAAGTTTCGACCCGCCAGACTGCGACGCCGACTGACTCTTGTGCATTGTGGGCGCAGGGCGAGCCTAAGCATAGCGTAAACTGGAAGGAATACACTATACGTCGGAAACTAACAGAGAAAGGAAAAGACGGCCATGGCCTGGCGCAGCAGGCCGTGGCCGTCTAGACGGCTGTGGCCTGACGCATCAGGCCACGGCCGTCTTCTGCTCGAAAAGACGGCCGCGGCCTGATCGACCAGGCCAAAGCCGTCTAGACGGCGATGGCCTGAAGACGGCCATGGCCTGTGACATATATACTCGCCGCGCTGGGGCGCGGCGAAAAAACGACTTCGTGTCAAGAGACAGAATGATCACAAGGTACATAGATGATGTTTTAACAATAAATAGTGACGCTTTTGAAATCCTGGGCAGAAGAATTTACCCGCCAGAGTTAAAATTAGGCAAAACGGAACTGCAAAATGACAAAATTTCGTTTCTCGACCTAGAATTTGAAATATCTCAAGGAAAGCTGAAAGATATCTACGTGTATGATAAAACCGAAAGTTTCGATTTCGACGTCATAAAATTCACTCATGTTGCCACCAATTCATGGTGTACGCGAAAAATATGTTTGCTTCAGAGAGCGTGTGGCGTGTTTATGATGAGTATGGGACCTTGCAAGCTGAACGGAAAGCACAAAAGTTGAAACCGGCCATTTTGAAAATTGCGCTAATTTCGAAAATTTCGACGATTTCAAAGAAAATTCGTCGCAAATTGGCACGGAATGTCGACCAGAGGCAAGACTGGAGCCAGAGGCGGAGGTCCGTCAGCTTCTAAGAGGAAAGCGGCTGTCGAAGTCAAGAAATCCAAGAAGGAAGAACCGAAGAAGTGTGTAGGAGCAAAAATGTTGTGCTATTAGTTGAATAAAGGATAATTTCGCATCCAGTGAATTGTTGCATAAACTAGTGCCAGTCATCTACTGATGATGGTCGCGCTGGCACTGCGTGGCTGAGTCTAGATGTAGCGAGCGAAACTCAGCTAACGCTTGTCGTCTGAAATATTGAAGCCAAACCAAAATTTTGATGGTACGTAAGCTGTTGTGATACTGTGCGTGTCACGTATGCAATTAAGCTGCCTGACATTGTCGAAATCTTGCAATTTTGACAAAAACCTTGAAGATATACCTAAATTCTTTTTAAATCTAGAACTATTTGCTAAATACTTGGCAGACTATGCCCTATACAACCATGCAAAGACAATTCGAAATTTAAGCTATTTGAACTTGTTGAAATTTGAGAATTTTAACAAAAATATCCCAAATTTCGTTAATTATAAAATCAGAAACTATTTGCTAAATACTTGACAGACTATGCCCAATGCATCAACGCAAAGACATTGTGAAATTTAAGCTCTTTGAAATTGTCGTAATTTGGAAATTTTGACAAAAAACGTGAAAATATCACAAACTTCGTTAATTATAAAATCTAGAACGAGTTACACCTGGCAGCCTATGCCCGACACAACCATGTAAAGAAATTATGAAATTTAAGCCGTTTGATATTGTCGAAATTTGGGAATTTTGACAATACCCTTGAAAATATTCCTAATTTCGTTAATTATATAATCTGAAACTGTTTGATAAATACTTGGCAGACTATGTTCGACACATCCGTGAAAAGAAAGTTTGAAATTTAAGTTGTTTGAAATCGTCGAAATTTGTGAATTTTGACAAAATCCTTAAAAATATCCTAAATTTCGTTAATTATATTCGCTGAAACTATTTGCTAAATACTTGGCAGACTATGCTCGATACATCCGTGCAAAGAAGTTTTGAAATTTAAGCTGTTTGAATTCGTCGAAATTTGGGAATTTTGAAAAAAACCTTGAAAATATCCCTAATTTCGCGAATTGCAAAATCCGAAACTATGTCACAAATTCATCGCGTCTTATGCCCTTTCCATTTCAGCAAAAACTCTCGATACGACTTGTAAATAAAAGTGTCATTTTTGACATTTTCATATTTTAATTGTGAATATCTCGAAATAGCGAAATTAGCAACAGAAACGGACAACGACACGTTACTCAGCGCATTCGACTCCATTGGGCGGCACTAACCGTCATGTCTAGTTTTTCCGAACAGACAGACAGACAGACAGACAGACAGACAGACAGACAGACAGACAGACAGACAGACAGACAGACAGACAGACAGACAGACAGACAGACAGACAGACAGACAGACAGACAGACAGACAGACAGACAGACAGACAGACAGACAGACAGACAGACAGACAGACAGACAGACAGAGTAACGAACAGACAAGAGCGTCCGTATATATGTTGCAGGCCATGGCGTCTTCAGGCCATCGCCGTCTAGACGGCTTTGGCCTGGTCGATCAGGCCGTGGCCGTCTAGACGGCGTTGGCCTGATGCGTCAGGCCATGACAGTAGTATGTACTACAAGGCTCTATGTCCATATTAAAAGTTAACATCTTACTGTGTAATATCCACCATTTCAGAATTTGGCCTACGACGTCGTTATGTCAGTACTAACAAGCTTAGAGTAACAAGCTGTGTGTGTAAAAAGTTCAACCTATACTTTGTGTCTGTCAAATCTTGGTGAACAGCATAGTGAACTTTATTCGCATAATTAGGCGTATCTAGAGAAGGTATCTTGAAAACGTGCACCGCATTTCAAATGCAGCTATTACCACGATACGGTTGTCTGTACAACTGATCTAAAGCTCAGTGATATCGCCGCGTTCGCTATATGGTATCGGCATGATACGACGCCGTTCATCTGAAGTTTCATACCTGTGGGAATACGCCACATCGAACAAACAAGCTGTGTGTGTAAAAAGTTCAACCTATACTTTGTGTCTGTCAAATGTTGGTGAACAGTATAGTGAACTTTGTACACATCGTTAGCCGCATCTGGAGAAAGTGTCTTGAGAATGTGTACCTTATGCCAAGTGCAGCTATCCCCACGATACGGTTGTCTGTACAGCTGATCTGAAGCTCAGTGATATCGCCGCGTTCGCTATATGTTATCGGCATGATACGACGCCGTTTATCTGATGTTTCGTACCTGTGTGAAAAC
>JASAMZ010008110.1:0-25521 GCA_030248115.1 Linhomoeus sp. GSCO2_2 | reverse complement strand
GTACTTGGTTTCGTTCGTGTATATATCAGAAAACATTTTGTAATTGACTAAAACACGCATCACTCTGGAACTTTCTGAATTGCTCATGTTGCGATTAGAGCGACACTCGGCACGTCATTCCAAGGCTCGCTACGTACTACACGCGCCAAGAACAAGCTTAGAGTAACAAGCTGTTTTAAAAAAGTTGAGTTGTTTTATTAATACAGAGTGGTTTGTGAGTATTTTAAAGTGGAAGAGTAAAAGAGTGGATACTTTTGTAAAGTATTTCGAAGCCTTTCCGATATGACGCGCGCCCGCCCGGAGTCCACTATTCATGCGCTACTTCTGACACGCTGCTTTCTGAGCGGTTCTTGCAGGGCAACATTGGGATCGCCCGGGATTAATTTTTTGAGCAAGACACGCATTTCTGAGCGGTTGTTGCAAGGCAACATTGGGATCGCCCGGGATTAATTTTTTTAGCAGACAAAGTTGTTCGTAAGACAAGGGTTTAAAAAAACAAAAGTATTTCTTTAAGAATGACCTTTCAACAACTGCCTCAACGTAAGCTTTCAAACGGTCGAACGAATGCCGCTCTACAACGTAAGACGAACGAGTTAGAGAAGTTTTGCGTTTGAACTTTTGGGTTACTGTAGCTCGCGATATTCAAACTTTTGAGATTCGACCAATAGAAGAACAACTGATCAGTGAGTCAAGAGCTATCCAGCAACTCAAGATCGTCTCTCTACGACGCACGCTGAGCAAGTTAGAGCGATTTCTGCGTTAAAAACGCGATAATGTCGCTTTTCGTGTTGCGTGTCTGCGTAATTAAGAAACTTTTAATGCCAAACGAAAGCGCACGTCGAGACCTTTTAGTTGACCTATCGCGCGCCGCTCTACGGCGTAAGACGAGCGAGTTAGAGCCGTTTTCAGTTTGAACCTTCGTGTTACCGTAGCGCGCGCAATTCAAACTTTTGAATTTCGACTTCTCTTAACGGAATTATCAGTGCGCCGAAACCTATTCAACGAACTCAAGATCGTCTCTCTATGACGGAAGACGAGAGAGTTAGATAAAGTTTGCGTATTAAACCTTTGGGTTACTGTAGCTCCCGAAATTCAAACTTTTGAGTTTCGACCAATAGAAGAACAAATGATCAGTGAGTCGAGAGCTATCCAACCAACCCAAGATCGTCTCCGTACGACGCACGCTGAGCGAGTTAGAGCGATTTCTGCGTTAAAAACGCAAGAATGTCGCTTTTCGTGTTGCGTGTTTGCGCAATTAACAAAAGTTTTAATGCCAAGCGAAAGAGCACGTCGAGACCTTTCAGTTGACCTATCGCACGCCGCTCTACGACGTAAGACGAGCGAGTTACAGCCGTTTTCCGTTTTGACCTTCGGAGTACTGTAGCGCGCGAAATTCAAACTTTTGAATTTCAAAGTCTCTTAGCTGAATGATCAGTGAGTCAAGACCTTTCCATAAAGTCCAAGATCTCCTTCCTACGACTTTCCAACGTCGAGATCTGAGAGCGTTACGAACGGACGCACGAACGCACGACAGGGGTGACCATAAAAACTGAAACTAAAATGATCAGCCATATTTAAACTGAAACTGAAACTAAAACTCCACGAAAGGAATCAGTATTAGTGCAATGCTGAAACTATTCAGTACGCACTACTGAAACTAGTTTCAGTTTCAGTTTCAGTGTTTGAGGTGTATGTTTGGCTCATCTTAGGTTGATTTGGCACTTTGCTTGATTGACAATGACGAAAAAACTTAGAATGCACCTTGTTTATGGTAACCAGCAACGCAGCAACGCATTCATGCAAGATTGCGCGTACGCTTTAGAGCCGCGAGCAGCGTACTTAATACTGAAACTCAGTTTCAGTAACTGAAACTGAAACTCAAGAAATTTCTTTACTGAAACTGAAACTGAAACTGAAACTAAAATGAAAACTGGTACTGATACTGAAACTGAAACTGAAACTAAATCAGTTTCTATGGTCACCCCTGACGCACGAACGCACGAACGCACGAAAAGCTCTCGTAGGGGTTCGCCCGGCTGAGGCCGGGCGAAAAAACTGGGTACCCGATGATGGTTGATTGGCATTGCATAGTGTGTTGTGCATTTGAGGAGTATATTCAATAGTGCGTCAGAATAGAAAGTTGAGCATTTCTTCGGGGAGTTTCGCCGCAGTTACCTCGAGTTTTCAAAGGTAGTTTGTGCCATACTTGGGCAATCGTTGACTATAAGATTCGTATTGGTGGGTACTGATCCATAAATGGATCAGGAATGTTCGCCGCAGGTTCACTTTGGAATGAAGAGGGTCTAAATGGGACGACGCCCTTTTCTTTTGGGTCACAAATGCGGGTGGTTACGACACCGTTGCTGTAGATTGTAGAACCGCACAGTAATTGCCCCGTTTCGTGTTCGATCGAATAGGTGGCAAAACATAAGTTGCACGACACATCCATGGAAAAATATTGCTTATAAGTTATAGCCATTTGAAAATGCCGAAATCTGCCATATTTTACAAAACCCTTGAAAATATCCCTAATTTCTTGAATTCTAAAATCTGAAACTGTTTCATAATTGCTTGACATACTACGCCCGGTACATCCAAGCAAAGATATTTTGAAATTTTAGTTGTTTGAAACTGTCGAAATTTGGCAATTTTGTGAAAAACCTTGAAAATATCCCTAAACTCGTTAATTATATAATATAGAACTATTTGCTAAATAGTTGGCAGACTATGCCCGACACAACCATGTAAAGACATTCTGAAATTTAAGCTATTTGAAATTGTCTGAATTCGGGAATTTTAACAATACCCTTGAAAATATACGTAAATTCGTTAATTATAAAATCCGAAACTATTTGTTACATACATGGCAGACTATGCTCGATACTTCCGTGCAAAGAAACTTTGAAATTTAAGCCGTTTGAAATTGCTGTAATTTGGGTATTTTGAAAACTTCCTGTGGAAATATCCCTAATTTAGTTAATTATATTTGCTGAAACTACTTGCTAAATACTTGGCAGACTATGCTCGATGAATCCCTGCAAAGAAATTTTGAAATTTAAGCTGTTTGAATTTGTTGAAATTTGGGAATTTTGGCAAAACCCTTGAAAATATCCTTAATTTCGCTAATTATAAAACCTGAAACTATTTGATAAATACTTGGCAGACTATGCTCGACACATCCGCGAAAAGAAATTTTGAAATTTAAGCTGTTTGAAATTGTCGAAATTTGTGGATTTTGACAAAATATCCTCAAAAATATCCAAATTTTCGTTAATTATATTTGCTGAAACTATTTGCTAAATACTTGGCAGAATATGCTCGATACATCCGTGCAAAGAAGTTTTGAAATATAAGCTGTTTGAATTGTTCGAAATTTGAAAATTTTGACAAAAACCTTGAAAATATCCCTAATTTGGTGAATTCCAAAATCCGAAACTGTGTCACAAATTCATCGCGTCTTGTGCCCTTTCCATTTCAGCAAAAACTTTGCCGATACGACTTGTAAATAAAAGTGTCATTTTTGGCATTTTCATATTTTAATTGTAAATATCTCGAAATAGGGAAATTAGCAACAGAAACGGACAACGGCACGTTACTCAGCGCATTCGACTCCATTGGGTGGCACCAACCGTCAGGTCTAGTTGTTCCGGACAGACAGACAGACAGACAGACCCACGGACAATAGCGTCCGTACATATACTCGCCGCCCTGGGGGGCGGCGAAACAAGCTGTGTGTGTAAAAAGTTCAACCTATACTTTGTGTCTGGCAAATCTTGGTGAACAGTATAGTGAATTTCATTCGCATAATTAGCCGCATCTAGCGAAGGTATCTTGAAAACGTGTACCACAATTCAAATGCAGCTATTACCACGATACGGTTGTCTGTACAACTGATCTAAAGCTCAGTAATATCGCCGCGTTCGCATGGTATCGGCATGATACGACGCCGTTCATCTGAAGTTTTATACCTGTGGGAATATGCCACATCGAACAAAAAACTTGCCAACTGTTTGGTGCAGTCGCTCTCTACTAGGAATTTCGTTTGGTGTACGCATTTCTGCGTTATGACGCTTTTGACAATTTGTAGAATTTTGGCAAATTGTGGCGTATTTCTATAAAATTTCACAATTGCAAACAATTTCTTTTGTGTTACAAATTATCCGCGTTCTATGCTCTTTCGATTTCTAAAGAAATTTCACCGCTAGTCCATCAGGCGTCAAAATCGATTTTCGAGTTTTTTATATTTTAATTGTAAATATCTCTAAATTGCAGTATTTCAAAGCTGTAGAACCATGTCACAAATTCTTATTGGCTTACGACCTTTCAGTTTCTGCATTTACATTCGTCAATAAATGACGTTCTATTTTTGTCAGTTCATGAAATTTTGACAAATAATAGCGTATTTCTATGAAATTCCGCATATGCAAAAAAATTCTTTTGTGTTACAAATTGTTCACGGCCTATGTTCTTTCCATTTCTGAAGAAATTTCGCTGCTAGCTCATCAGGTGAAAAAGTCGATTTTTGATATTTTAATATTTTAATTGTAAATATCTCCAAATTGCAATTTTTCAAAACTAAAAAACTATGTCACAAATTCTTACTGGTTTGCGACCTTTCAATTTCGGCGTTCACATTTGTCAATAAATTACGTTCTATTTTTTCAATTTATGAAATTTTAACAAACAATTTCGTATTTCTATCAAATTTCACATCGACAAAAAATTTCTTTCGTGTTACAAATTATTAGCGGTCCGTGCTCTTTCCATTTCTGAAGAAATTTCGCGGCTAGCTCATCAGGTGAAAAAGTCGATTTTCGACATTATTGAATTTTAATTGTGAATATCTCGAAAATGCGAAATTAGCAACACAAACGGACATTGGATCCGTACTCAGCGACCTTGACTCTACTTGACCACACATGTCACATATTTTACTTCGGTGCCACGGACACACAGACACACAGACACACAGACACACAGACACACAGACACACGGACACACAGACAGACATTGTCATCCGTATATATACACCTCGCCGCGCTGAGGCGCGGCGAAAAAATAAACTTCGTTTTGCTCCACGGATAGAAGTACGACACGGCTTGATTGCTCATAGTGCGTTCTTTTGTGCTCTGTCATACGTTTGTCAAAACTTTGACATGTTTTTGTCACTTTTTTCGCCGCGCCTCAGCGCGGCGAGGTGTATATATACGGATGACAATGTCTGTGTGTCTGTCCGTCGCACAAAAGTAAGATAAGTGGCATATGTGGTCAAGTAGAGTCAAGGTCGCTGAGTACGGATCCGATGTCCGTTTCTGTTGCTAATTTCGCATTTTCGAGTTATTTACAATTAAAATATGAAAATGCCGAAAATCGACTTTTTTGCCTGATGCGCTAGCGGCAAAATTTCTTCAGGAATGGAAAGAGCATAGACCGCGGATAATTTGTAACACAAAAGAAATTTTTTGCAAATGTGGAATTTAGTAGAAATACGCGATTATTTCTCAAAATTTCGTAAATTGACAAAAATAGACGTCATTTATTGACGAATGTAAATGCAGAAATGGTAAGGCCGTATGCCAATAAGAATTTGTGACATAGTTTTGCAGTTTTAGTAAATTGCAATTTTGAGATATTTTCGAGTAGAATACGAATATGTCGAAAATCGATTTTTTTCGTCTGATGAGCTAGAGGTGAAATTTCTTCAGAAATGGCAAGGACATAGCCCACGGATGATTTGTAACACAAAATAAAATTTTTGCAAATGCAGAATTCGGTAAAATACGCGATTATATGTCAAAATCTCATAAATCGACAAAAATAGAACGTCGTTTTTTGACGAATTTGAACGCAGACATGGTAAGACCGTATGTCAATAAGAATTTGTGGCATAGTTTTACAGTTTTAATAAATTCCAATTTCGAGATATTTAGAATTAAAATTTATAAAAATGTCAAAATCGACATTTTCGTCTGATAGCCAGAACAGCTGTTTATTGATGAATGTGCACTCGGAAACAGAAATGCGTACGCCGAACACAGGAATTCGCTCGCACCAAACTTTTGGCAAGTTTTTTTGTTGGATGTGACGTTTTCACACAGGCAGGAAACATCAGATAAACGGCGTCGTATCATGCCGATAACATATAGCGAACGCGGCGATATCACTGAGCTTCAGATCAGCTGTACAGACAACCGTATCGTGGGGATAGCTGCACTTGGCATTAAGGTACACATTCTCAAGGCACTTTCTCCAGATGCGGCTAACGATGTGTACAAAGTTCACTGCACTGTTCACCAAGATTTGACAGACGCAAAGTATAGGTTGAACTTTTTACACACACAGCTTGTTTCGCCGCCCCCCAGGGCGGCGAGTATATATACGGACGCTATTGTCTGTTTGTGTGTGTGTCTGTCCGTCTGTCCGTCTGTCCGTCTGTCCGGAACAACTAGACACGACGGTTAGTGCCATCCGATGGAGTCGAATGCGCTGAGTAACGTGCCGTTGTCCGTTTCTGTTGCTAATTTCGCTATTTCGAGATATTTACAATTAAAATATGAAAATGTCAAAAATGACACTTTTATTTACAAGTCGTATCGGCAAAGTTTTTGCTGAAATGGAAAGGGCGTAAGACGCGATGAATTTGTGACATAGCTTCGGATTTTGGAATTCACCAAATTAGGTATATTTTCAAGGTTTTTGTCAAAATTCCCAAATTTCGAACAATTCAAGCAGCTTATATTTCAAAACTTCTTTGCACCGATGTATCGAGCATAGTCTGCCAAGTATTTATCAAATAGTTTCAGCAAATATAATTAACGAAATTAGGGATATTTTCAAGGTTTTTGTCAAAATTCCCAAATTTCGACAATTTCAAACAGCTTAAATTTCAAAATTTCTTTTCACGGATGTGTCGAGCATAGCCTGCCAAGTATTTATCAAATAGTTTCAGGTTTTATAATTAACGAAATTAGGGATATTTTTAAGGGTTTTGTCAGAATTCCCAAATTTCAACAAATTCAAACAGCTTAAATTTCAAAACTTCTTTGCACGGATGTGTCGAGCATAGTCTGCCAAGTATTTATCAAATAGTTTCAGGTTTTATAATTAACGAAATTAGGAATATTATTAAGGGTTTTGTCAAAATCCCATATTTCGACAAATTCAAACAGCTTAAATTTTAAAACTTCTTTGCACGGATGTATCGAGCATAGTCTGCCAAGTATTTATCAAATAGTTTCAGATTTTATAATTAACGAAATTAGAGATATTTTCAAGGGTTTTGTCAAAATTGCCAAATTTCAACAAATTCAAACAGCTTAAATTTCGGAATGTCTTTGCATGGTTGCGTTGGGCATAGTCTGCCAACTATTTAGCAAATAGTTCTACATTTTATAATTAACGAATTTAGGGATATTTTCAAGGTTTTTCTCAAAATTGCTAAATTTCGACAATTTCAAACAACTTAAATTTCAAAATACCTTTGCTTGGATGAACCCGGCGTAGAATGTCAAGTAATTATACAGCAGTTTCAGATTTTAGAATTCACAGAATTAGGGATATTTTCAAGGTTTTTTTCAAGCATGGCAGATTTCGGCAGTTTCAAATGGCTAAAACTTAGCAATATTTTTCCATGGATGTGTCCGGCAACGTACGTTTTTGCCACCTGTTCAATCGAAGACGAAACGCGGCAATTCTGTTCACTGTGCGGTTCTGCAATCTACAGCAACGGTACCGTTACCGTCTGCATTCGTGACCCAAAAGAAATGGGCGTCGTCCCATTTAGACCCTTTTCATTCCAAAGTGAACCTGCGGCGAACATTCCTGATCCATTTATGGATCAGTACCCACCAATGCGCCTTACAGGCATCGATTGCCCAACAATGGCACAAACCTTCTCTGGAAACTTGAGGTAACTGCGGCGATACTCCCCAAAGAAATGCTCAACTTACTATTCTGACACTCTATGGAATATACTCCTAAAATGCACAAAACACTATACAATGCCAATCAACCATCATCGGGTACCCAGTTTTTACTCTACGCTTGTTTAAAAGCGTTGCTCGAAAGAGGGATTTTCTTACTCTAAAAACCAAATCCCGGGCGATATCAATATTGCTAAGCAATACCCTCTGGCGAAGGGGGAGCTCGTGAAGCGGAGCAATACGGGCGATGAGCTCTCGCACTCTCTGCAGAAAGGACGCAACTCTATGCAATTTCAGTCAGAATACAAACTCAACTTTTTAATACAGGAGCTTGTTAAAACCAGGCAACGAAATCGCTCAGTTTCAGTTGAAGTAGGGGAAATATATCAGAGTATGCTTGGGTATCATTGGGTCGCTCACTTGGTCCACTCCATATGAAGTTGGCGGCGAGGCCCAGACGATGTACTTGTATCGAAATCGGATTGTATAGTATAGCTGCGTGGCAAACACGCAGCCGACGAAAAGCGTATGTCCCCCATGGAGGGCGCTCAAGCAAAGGTAGTACGTGCTGAGGGAGCGCTGCTGGAAGTAAAGCCCAGCGCAGCCCAGGAGAACGTATAGGGCAAAGGTGGCGAGACAAGTGGCCGCACTCAGACGGCAAGGGCGCTTGATGGCCAGTGTGGTGTATTTGATCTCCATGGTGGCCGCCCTCTCCTTGGCCAGAAGCAGCAGAGACATCTGATTGACGGCCAGTAAGGGATGAAACAAGAAGAAGCTGGCCAGCTGTTCTCCTGTGATGAGTCCTAGGTTGATCCACTGGCAATCCATTGTCCAGGCCTTGAAAGCAGCGACAAGATGGGTGGACTCCAGCAGGCTGGCGAGGGAGCACGCGAGGTCGGAGGCCACCTCGAAGTAGTGCAGCTCCCTCACTGCGCCAGGGTCCACCTCGCCCTTGAAGGCGCCGTAGATCAACAGGAGGGACGTCAGACTCCCCACGACTCCCATTGGTGTCGCCAGCCAGATGTCCAGCCAGTACATCCACGCCCTCTGTCGATAATAGACAATTGCTGACTGAGCCTAGTTAGCGGCCAAATATCGCCTCTGCGCGAAAAGCAGCTGAAAGTTGAAGACTGGGCAATGACGCATGGCGCCAACGCAGGTGACTGCCCGTGCTGCTGGCAGCAATTCACGCAACCAGAAATGTTGCTGTTCGTCGTTGGTTGTTCTCTTGAAATGCTCCACTGTCCAAGAGTGTCGCTCCCATTTCAACTGGGAGACGGAGGAGGGCGCTAGACACTCTCCAATGGCGGTCAGATGACCAGTCAGATTTTGGGTGCTAGGCGGCTGTTGTGCTGCGACATTGGCCAAACAAGAAAGCAATATGCACTGGAGTGGCAGTCTGTAGTCAACGCTGAACGATTAGGTAAGATAGAGACATGTATGCCTGCGATCAGCACGACCACACCAGAAGAAGTCTGTTTGAACCCACTCACATAGATCGAGCCCATGAAAGTCCATGGGCGGATGAGAATTCTCTTGTTGGCCTTCCCCAACGATTGATGCCTGTGCCGTTGCGCCAGCCGACCAAATATCTGGCTCTCTTCACCATGCTGAACAACCAGACACTTCCTTGCGTTATCTGGAGCCCCCACAGTCCCTGCAGAGGGTGCCCCCCCCCTTCCTCTACTACCTGCAAAGTGGCTTGACGTGGGCTGTTGTCACAGGCGGATACCTCAAAATCCTAGGAGGAGTCGTTTGAAGATATGTAGTGAAGGGCGGGAGCGAAGTTGGCCTCCGCCCACCCCCAGTTACAATTTCGAGTTTGGCTCACCCCTGCGCTAAATTAGGTAGAAGCGTTAGCTGGTAGATGGTCGAGCGAGTCATAATTCATTGGCTGCGGCTTACCCTGAATCCCTGATGCTTGGGCTTAGTTTATTGGTTTGCATGGCACAAATTTGAGCCGCTTTGCATTGCATCTGACTGAAAGCATCCATTCCCCAGATCACTATCCGCAATTGCGATGCCCTGCAAATTTGATGTGGCAGACCTGTTGTAACGCCGACTCCCGACGAGGTCCGTTTCGCCAGTCGACTCGATCACAGCGAACCACAGCAGCAGCGTCAGTGCAGCGGCCTTGCTCTGTTTCATTTCGGAGAGAAGAGATCGCACTGGTTCTCACACTATGGCACTTGACAAGAAAATGGTGTGCTTTACCTTCAGGACAAGAATTCGACTTCGTTCGAAGGCTGTTTCTACTCAACTCTGCCAGGACAATTACAGTACACGGAGATCTGAGCTGCAAGGGGCAGAATACTCCAACTGTCCGTTCCTTTGGAAACGCGCGGATAGCGGGAGCGACAACCTCGATCGAGACGAAGGGGCGTCTCTACTACATCACCGCTTTGTCGAGCAAGACAACTGCATGTATGTATGTATGTCTGTAGGTCTAAGCTGCGCGGCGCAGAATTCAGCCCCGTTTCTGTGGAAACGGCAGGAGATCCGTTTCGTTGGAAACGGTGAGACGCGGGCTCGACAGTTGCTCTCATTGGGAATATTTGCCTCAACTCGGCCTTCTGACTCGACGCCCCCTGCGGTTGCTCGAAGTCGGCTGAAGACAGGAATAGTAGCAGAGGATGAGAAACGTGAAGTTTCTTCCACACAGACTCGAGAAGTTTCCGCAATTCATTCCACTTCTCGGCAACAAACGATGGCCATGGCCACCCTGATGCGACACAACATTTGTTTGGTTGATCAAAATGAAAAGTCCGCCAGCCAAGCACAGAAGCTACATATCTGCCGATGTGCAAGCTTAGACAGACACTCGAATGACCCCAAATTCTGTCAACTGTTTGTGAATGTGGAATTGGTACATCAGCGATGATCAAAGCAGCAACACGGTGTAATTAATACGGGTCTCGAACGCTTTTCAAGACAAGGCCACATGAATGAACATGCATTTTGACAATCGCAATTTTGAGAATCAATTCTCGCCGACAACAAATCGTCGCTTCGACACAATCAATCCGAGATGCGTTTACCGAGTTTCCATAGGTGACAGGCAGAAATCGGCGTCGCCCAAGCGAATGCCATAGAACTATAGCGGACAGAGAGACACGAAGCGAATGTGTACATACATAGTACAAAAGAGCGGTTGCTCGTTGCACAGAAAGGAGCTGCGCCGACGCCCCGGGACTCCCGCGTCTTGTTCTGCCTCGAAACGTTTGAAGACGCGCGTCTCCTGCGCGGAAGACATGCGCTAAAAGCACAATACCAAGCGAAACCCCTGCTCGCCCTTCCAATTTGCATGTAACGTGGGTTGACGGCCGAATTTGGGCTCAAACGGATCGAAGACAGGAAAGTTCGTCTTCCGCAAGAAATTGGAAGGATTTGGCTTGACGCGGCGCCCTCCAGCAACGCATACAAGTCCGATCCGACGCAAACACTGTTGCAAGATTTTGGCTGTGCTTGCAATCAAAATGCGTTCGGAAAACTGAGATTTTCGCCAAAGTGATGGCAGGGTACCGCGCCTTCCCAGCATCAATACAGGCGACGAAAATGCCGCAGAAGAACGCTGCCTGCGTAGTCCCTCGAGGTTTTTCTACACTTTTTTGGTTCTATTCCACGCAATAGACGGCCGCTTTCGACGCTTTCGACGGCGATGGCGTGGGAGTCCCGGGTCGACGACCCAAACGCCCCGGGACTCTTTCGGGGCGCTGAGAGTCCCGGGGCGTCGACCCGGGGCCAAATGTAGCGTTGGCTCTGACCGGTACTGTGTATTCGGCACTTTACGGCATTGCTCTCCCGCCACTACGAAATCTGTATTTTGTGGGTGGAAATCGACATAACGCAACGAATGACAGCAATGGCGTGACGAAGGCACAACGGTCTATTGCGCGTACGCGAGTACTGAACTTTGGTATTCTCAGAATTGCTCATTTCAGCGGAAATCGACGTGAATTGTGGGCATGTGCTTATTCAGTGAGGCAAGAGCTTCCGCTTGATCGAGTCTTCTAATATCTGTTTGGCAGCAAAGCCGAGGGAGACTGCGTCACTGTGTAGCAACTCTGAGATTCCATCCAAGCCGTCGGAGTGCCAACATCAGAATGAACACAATCATATTTGCGGGCCTGGCGATCTTGTTGCGTCAGTGCGCGGTCTCGGCGTTGACAGGGGAGCATAGACATTTGCGTTGTGTAGATCTGTCGAAGCAGTGTAGTGATATTTGGAGCAACTGTAAGCTGGTTTTCAGAGTGTCAAAGCGACCTGAACGGCCGTTGTCTCTTCGTCCTCTCGACGCCGGCCAGCCAGAGCGAAGCGGCAATTGCCTGCGCCCAATTTGGCGCCGAATTGGCCGCCAGAGTTACAGAAAGCGAATTCGCACTGATCACCGCCGCCAATGGTGAGTTCATAGTGTTGCACTTGGAAATCGTATGCGGTGAAATTATATTAATCGTAGAAATTATAATCGATTCATTAAAATTATAATCGACCAAGTGTAACAAGGTGAACAACAAACAAGAAGTGTCAAAGAATGAACCAACCCCCATTGTTGAAAGCGTCCCACATTGTATGTAATAAGTGTAGTACTGTAGGTACTCCACCCCAAGATACTGTAGGCTTGATTTCAAAGAGGTTCCCTGATATGCACCGCATTTACGCCAATAAGCGCCCTCCTATGTCGCTACTTCGGTAACATCCCTTGGAGGACGAGGTGGGGAGGCTTATTGAAGAATTTACATTAACTGTCATCCAATCACTCCAGCAGTGTGTCGCGTCTTCGCGTGATAATTGTGTTGATCCTGCGCGTTACCGTAAACTTATTGCCGCAGCTTGTACGTTATTTCGAATTCGAAACGGCCGCGCTTTCTGTAATGTCATCGGTAGTTAGGGTAGAAGCTACTGTAGATACACGTGGCGTCGGTGCAATATAGGGGTGATTTCTGTGCGTTCTCTTCAGTCGGCGTAGAGAACGACTCGCTGTTTTATTTCTCTTCTTTGTTGAGTTGATTCGTGTCGAGTCGAGTCTTGTCGTGATGTTTTGTTGAGTCGGCCTACAGAGCGGCTCGCGGTTTTTATTTCCTACCTTTCCTGTGTGCGGTCGAAGCACCTCTCCCTGTCGTTATCCTTAGTCGCCCGTCGGTCGCGCGTCGTCGTAGTCGCCTCCTATCGTCGTTCCGTTGTTCCGTCGCCAAACTGTCGTCGTTCCGTAGACAAATATCAAGTCGAAATCCTGTCGCACTACATTTATCGATCACGAGACGCTAGCCTTCAACGCAGCTCTCCCTCTGTAGCACTCTACGTAGCTAGCGCTCTTGATATGGTGGCTTCTGCAGGAAACGAACGGTTTTGTTGTCGCTTGGATCTTCTTCTGCCGTCGCGGCTTCTGAGACTGAATCAATGGTAGAATCAGCGCAATTAGATTCGGTGGCTTCTATTCCTTCCTCGATGAATCTGAGCTTGATCGTTGAATGGATTTGCGACTGCGACATTTCTATTTCTATTTCTATTTCGAATATTGAATGACGAATGGACGGCGATATTTCTATTTCGAAAGCGGAGCTCTTAGGGCACATTGAGCTGCTAGCCAATCAGAGGCATGAGATTCTTTTGACGGTGTTTCAGTTGCGGGAACTCTCTTTCGAGGCGCGTTTCACTGAGTTGTCGGCTAATGGGAAACTTCCCAGATTGAGCGAAGACGAGATATATCGCAGCAGTACGGCTAGCTTGTGCCAGGTCGCAACTCGATTTATTGAGAGCCTCTTCTCTGTCGTCTCTTCGGTTGATATCGACTTATCGCGCGACGCATCGGAGTACAAAGTCTACTCCTCTAAGGGCACAGCTCCCTTTTGTGAGCCTGAGACGGCATTCGCGAGCTTCGTTGATTTAGTTGAGCAGTTGAGCTCACCATTCTGTCCGTCGCACAGATCTAGTGCCGAATGCGCCGCCCTACTGGACCAGTATGTCCCTACGTTGTCCCAGATTTGCGCGCCGCCCAGTATCAGTGCTCCTACCGACGAGTTGATTGGTTCTTCGTACTATTCGGTTGAAATTTGTGGCGAGGGATGCACTTGCGCGCTGTGCCATATATGGGGTCAGCAGGATGTGTCTGTGGAGACTGGTACAGCTGCTAATTCCTCTTCTAGCGAGGCTAACTCTGAGAATCCTTCCCCCTCCAATACGTCGACTAGTGAGATTGGGTGGGGCTGGCCTGATCATTCTGGGGCGAATAGTGCGGCAGGCTTGATTTCGGTCGAATATAGATCTGATAAGTCCTCCTGTGGTGAGAGGTCTAGCGAAGGATACGGTTCCGCTTCGCGCGCATCTTTCTCTGCTTTGGAATCTGAGAATACGGTGGTTTCTGAGAATCTTTCTTCTTCCAAAGCATCGTCTAGCGAGATTAGATTGGGCGGCTACAGTTTGTGCGCGAGTGAAAATTTGGGCGATGCCTGCCTCTCCAATTTGTGCGCTACGCCGTCAACTTCTTTGGTTGGAATTCGCGCGAGAGAGAGGTCAGTAGACGATGGCAAATTCGTTTCTAGTTCGGTCTGCGAACACGGCGCGCATAGCTCTCAGGAAATGCACTTGATCATGCGAAGTTCACATAGATTGAATTCGGACAAGAGCGCTTCTCAGTCTGAGTTTCCTCCTCTGTCGTCCTCGATGTCTGTTGGTCGGGAGGACGGCTCCTCTGAGCCGAGATTCGAGTCGTCTAAGTTCTCGTTGACTCAGGTTTCGTCGGTCGTGGTGCTCTTCTGCGCAGTCGGCGCCTTCTTCTTGTCCTCTGGCGGCTGCCCAGTCTCGCCCGCGGTTTCGTTGCACGTCGCTTACATCTCTCAACACAAGTTTTATTTGAGTCTGGTGGACATTCTGCCTCCATGGCCTCCTCCCATGCTTAGTGGCGCGGAAAAATTCATTGGCTTTGGGTTCGGTCTCGGTCAGTATTCAGCCCTCGAGTTGTGGTTCCCGTTTGTCTCTTGGTCCCTTCCCTTCGTCGGATTCCACTTCTACTACGGCTGGGTCGATGGGTCCCCTTCTACTGGCTCCCCTCCTACGGCTGGGTCGGTCATGGATCTCTCTACGGCAGCACCTCTACTGGTTTTCCACAGGCCCATCTACTGGAACAACCCCTTCGAGCTCTACTTCGCCCTGTGGATCTGTGGAACTTTTCCCCTGGTGCCACCTCCCCTTCAAGTGGACTTTTCCTCCCCTTCTGGATCCTTCCCCGGCCTAGTCCCTCTACCTCCGGTCACCAGTCAAGCCTCGTCCTGCTTTGAGTTTTGATTGATTGTTCGCGGTTCTCCCGTTGTTGTTGTGTTCGCTTCTGTTCGTTCTCCGCCGGGAGTGTCGCGTCTTCGCGTGATAATTGTGTTGATCCTGCGCGTTACCGTAAACTTATTGCCGCAGCTTGTACGTTATTTCGAATTCGAAACGGCCGCGCTTTCTGTAATGTCATCGGTAGTTAGGGTAGAAGCTACTGTAGATACACGTGGCGTCGGTGCAATATAGGGGTGATTTCTGTGCGTTCTCTTCAGTCGGCGTAGAGAGCGACTCGCTGTTTTATTTCTCTTCTTTGTTGAGTTGATTCGTGTCGAGTCGAGTCTTGTCGTGATGTTTTGTTGAGTCGGCCTACAGAGCGGCTCGCGGTTTTTATTTCCTACCTTTCCTGTGTGCGGTCGAAGCACCTCTCCCTGTCGTTATCCTTAGTCGCCCGTCGGTCGCGCGTCGTCGTAGTCGCCTCCTATCGTCGTTCCGTTGTTCCGTCGCCAAACTGTCGTCGTTCCGTAGACAAATATCAAGTCGAAATCCTGTCGCACTACATTTATCGATCACGAGACGCTAGCCTTCAACGCAGCTCTCCCTCTGTAGCACTCTACGTAGCTAGCGCTCTTGATACAGTGCAGTGCAGCTTTCTTCTTCTCTCAGTGGGCGTGGTGGAGTGCCGGGTGGGGCTAACCCAGCTGGCGGGCCAATCGAGTCCCAACGAGGGCTGGCACTGGCTAGTGAAAGGACAGAGGGTGGAAGCGCTCGACGCCGCCTGGTTCGCGGGTGAGCCCAACGACGGCTCTTCCCCCGAAGAGGACGACGAGGGGCCTATTGCATTGATGATTGTAGTGAATTGTACAACTTCACAACCTACTGCGCCAAACTTCTTGGAATTGCAGAATAGAAAATTACCTATCCAAAAGAAAACGAGTTACAGTTCAAAAAACTTTGTGGGAAGACCATTCCATTCTCATGCGTACAATTTGAAGAAGTGTAAAATGGATTGTAACGTTTGTGCAATCGGCCCCAGGAGAACTGCGCCATCCTCTCCTCATGGGGCGTACCCAGTGAACGCTACCACGACGGCCTCTGCTCGCCCCCCTTTCGCCCCCTATGCAGTCGGAGTTGTGAGTTGGTTGAAGAGTTGGTTACACTTGTGAGCTATGCAAGCGCGGAGTCTCGGGTAGACGACGATGCACGTACCTCACGCACCCTTGCCGTTGCCGCTGAGAGCGTCCAAGTAGAGAAGCTCGACGACGGTCTTCGAAAGTTGACGATCGCCGGTCGCCGCTGCTTGCAGAACAGCGAGCGCACAGCACAAGCCTCAAACCGCATCAGATTATATCGATTCCCCGACCCCTCCTCATCCCATCTTCAAGACCTCAAATGGAGGGTGCGCTAATTAGGCGGATAACTTCGGTCGTTGCTAGAAGAGGAGTGTGGGACTGGATGAGGTGCAGTACTTTGCGGCATGCACAGTGAGCACGTATGAGCAGGCACACAATACCTCTGCCAGGACACGCAAGCACGCACGCAGTACTGGAGAGACGTGAGGAGTAGACTATGCAAGTCAGTCAGTTGCTGAACTTCAGGCCGTTGTCTTTCAGACCGCTTCGCCTTGCTCTTGCGAGGCAAGCGTCTCTCCATCGAGCGTCCCGTCACAGCGACTGGCCTGTACGAATGCGGCCAGCGCTGCAGTGCCAATGGCACAGACTGTTTTCTCTTCAGCTACGACAGTCAGCGCTGACTCTGCCTCCTCCACGGAAGCATGACAGAGAGCGGCTTGATCGACGACGAAGCTTTCGCGCTGTGGGCTCGAGTTTGACCAACGGAAGGCATTATGGATAAGTAGTATGTATTTTCTTGTTCGGACGCTCGTCTCTTTGCAATGGCGTTGGCGGTCTGCCATTTAGTCAGTGTCGCCGATTTAGTACCAATGTACTCTGTTTGTTATAGGCCACGATTTGTTCGAGCAGTATTCGTGACTTGCCAGATGGTTGCAATGCGGAATTGCGAACGCTATTGCTTTGCACTATCGTGATCATCACTTTCACCACCGTGTACAGTGCCGGAGCGCAGAGGCGCAGTGGCTACTGCCAACGTACCTTCCCACCCTTTCGGGCGAATTCGTGTTGTGTGTTCCACTAATTGAAGAAATTTGTTTGCATCGCTTTAAAGAGTACGCGAACTCCGCAATCACCGCTGGCAAAACTATGCACATCTGTAGGCACCACGCACCCCCCCCCCCCCCTCCTCCCCACCAGCTTCCATCCTCCCCCCTCCTCCCCCTCTCGACATGCCAAATTTGTAGGATAGCCACTGCCTCGCTACTTACATACTCGCTCATCTGTGATGTTATACATTTAGGTATCTGTGAAGATGCATCCATCTGCTGTTCTGTTACCTGCGCGCTTTCATCTGTGGCAATACCGATTTATTTGTGTCCAACCTGTGAAAATCTCTCAGGATCTGTTGCATAACATGTCGTCCACAACTAAAACTTCGTGGGCGTCTAAGTTACAACCTGGCCGTGAGTACCCACATAATTTCGGTAATCGAATAATGCCGACGCGTGGCAACTCTTCTAAGTTGTAAATCCCAACGGGACACACCTGTAGTCTGCATGAACCGTGAGCAAGCTTGAGCGGCTCGGTACTCGCGTACTCTCGTAAGGCAACTCCGCTGGCTTGGAGCCAGCCGACACAAATCGATAGTATGGCCGCACCAGCTAGCTGACACTGCTACCTATGCACCGTGACACACATGTTCGGCAAGGATTTCTTCGAGTACCCAGCTAAATGCCTGAATAAATTAATGGATAGATCACTTGTTCGATCGCCTGCCGGAAAATGTGCATGCGTGCCGCATGTACAGTTCCAATTCCCTTGCTATCGCATAGTCAGGCAGCCTCGTGCGATGTCCGCCACCGTTGAAGGCGAATGCAGCAGGAATTCTGCCTTTTGGCTTTGCCAAACATTCGTTGTTCCAAAGCCAGCGCACTGTATGGTGCGTCCTAGTGTGTAGTGCGGCGCACTGTGTATTGCGCCACTCTTCCAGTGGGAAAGGCGACGCATTGTCAGCCTAGGTGCGCTATCTCGCACTGCCAGCGTTCTAAAGGGCGCCTAGCAGCGTCAGCGAGCGTCGCTACGCTTCACACGCGCCACCAGTTCTTAGTTACACTGTCTCTCCCTGGGCGATAGAATGGCAGACGAGTAGTCGTGTGCCAGTTTGAGTTGGCCGCAAGTCCCGCCAGGCTGCCGAGAAGCAAGAGAAGACAATAATATGGCAGATCCAAAGGGCGTCAACGATCTCAAGTCGAAGGCGAACAAGGTGTGCCGCATCTGCGGCGACCGCGCCTTCGGCTACAACTTCAACGCGATCAGCTGCGAAAGCTGCAAGGCCTTCTTCCGCAGAAACGCCGGCAAGGAGCAGGTTCCTCTGGCGCGTTCGTGTGCATAATAGTGTCTTCAACGCCGTAGCCGCTCGACGGCCCTTGCATGTATGGCTCACTCGCGAGTTCAGGGACTGAAGTGCGCCTTCTCCGGCAACTGCGAGATGACGTTGCTGACGCGGAGGTTCTGCTCCCGCTGCCGACTCGACCGCTGCTTCAAGGTCGGCTGTGGACGTCGTCGTTCCTGATGATGTGGAACCAGTTTTGAACTGCTGTTCGTTTCAGGCGGGCATGCGCAAGGAGTGGGTCATGACGGACGATCAACGGCTGGAGAAGCACTCTCTCGTCATGCAGAATCGATTGAAGAAGCAGCACAAGCGCCTGGCTGGTGTCGAGCCCACGGACGAAGAGATGCAGCTCAGTTGGTGCTAGCGTTTGGTTACAATTGGCCATTGGGTCAATGGGCAACGCCTTGCAGTCTTGCGCTATCAGCGAATGAGCAAGATGACCGCGACCTCTGTGTGCATCGTCTCCATTGTGCCGGCTTCGCAGCACGCCATCTCAGAAGGGTAACATTTTTGTAGTATGCAAATTCGTATAGTAGCTGAGACGCCACTCTTGCATGTAGCCCAACTGGAATTGCCATGTCGCCGTCTGGCAAGGGGCAGCAGCAGCAACAACAGAGCTCTACGAGTCACACGTTGCGCTACTGCGAGTGTCGCTGTCAGTGTGGAGCCTTCCCCGCCAACGTGCCACTGCTCCAGGCGGCTCTGCAGCACCAGCAGCAGACAGTGGTGGGAGGCGGCGATGGCGAGCTCAATGGTCTGGAATCTCTGTCGCTGCTTGATGACGTCGCTGCCAGTCCATTGCAAGTCGCCTTGAACACCGTAGAAGAACAACCGGGCGAACTGGATGACGATGGTGAGGTGACTCGATGACCAAATACTTTCTAATTAATTCCCAACTCTTTCAAGTCAAAACAAGGAGTCGCTTTAGGGCGGATGGACTACTTCGACCAAGTGTTCAACTCGCTTGTTGCGACCGAGTTTCCGATGGACACTGGTGCAGAGCTGGAGAGCCTCGACCTACACACTACCTATGATCATAACTCTTCGCAGTCGAGTAGTGTTGGCTCCGCTTCTTTGTCAGGTAATCGGTCTTCTGCCCTGTTGATTTTCTGAAACTAGATTTTGAAATTTGTTCATTTGTTGACAGAGGAGGCTGACGACAAGCACGTGCCCTGCGTCCAGTCAACCGCTGTTGACGAGACAGCCCTGTCACGGGTGTCGGAGTCGGACCGTCGCAGGCTGCTCGAGGTTCGGGCAGCTCTGCAGAGCCTGGAAAGTCAGGCAGAGGTCAAAGTGGCGCAGTATCGCACATACGCCACAACCCTGCCGCAGCTCGACATGATCGCCGCCCTGTTCGAGGGCGGAGCGAAGAAGCTGATCCACCTCTGCAAGCACCTGGCGGCCTTCCGGGCGCTCGACCAGGAGGACCAGATCCAATTGCTGAAAGGCCAGTTCTCGCGTCGCTTCGTGTCGACGTGGGATTAGTGTCCGTGTGAACCTTCAGGCGCCATCAAGCGGTATGTGACGCTGACGATGCTCCCCTTCTATGACGACGAGTACGAGGGATGGGTCGCGGGCGAAAAGGGCAGCAAACTGTTCCTGTCGGTCGGCGTTCTGAAGCTGGCAAGAAACAAGTACTACCAGCTCTTGCAAAAGTGAGTTCGCATTCCCCCCAACCTTGAGGTATAGCGGATTGTGCACCCTCACCCTTGCTCTTCAGCTATCTCAAATCATTCGACCCACTGCTACGTAAGGATCACCTGATCAACGTCATTCTGCAACTGATCAATATCTTCAATCCACGGAGTTGCTCACTGAAGAACGAAAGCCTTGTCGCGATCGAAGGCGACGCCTACCGGACGCTTCTCAATCGGTGCGTAGTCGTTGAGTGCGTAGCCATCGGCCTAAAAGATGCCAAGAACTCAGTTTCTCTTCACAGAATTCTGGCCGTCAAGTTCCCGGTGGAGGAGGCGAGGGGTCACGTGGCCCATCTGGAGAAGAAGATGGTTGAGTTGGAGCTGCTGTCAGCCCCACTGTTCGACCTCGTCCTGAATCTGCCGCCTGAGAACCTCAGACCCCTACTCACCGAGATATTCAACCTGCCTCAGCAGCCGTCAGATTCTGGCTCTTCCCGCCGTTAGCGTGAAACGTATTGCGTCTAGGGAACGCGCCGCGGTGTACGAGAACAATACTATGTATGTAGGCGGCAACAGTTCGGATATGCAAACGACGATTTATTGGCCTTGGCCGTTTGTTTCTCTGTCGGATTGCACTCCTACCTAATAGTTGGGTTTACCGGTCGAGCTTACATTGTTGTTGTGCAAACGTGCACAGTGTCATGCAGGGTGTCTGATGGTGATGTCTGCAAAATGCCGTAACGAGGGACGTTACCGATTACGCCAAAATCGGCTCACGTATTATCGGGTTGTGAAGCGCTTGAGTGCTGCTCTCATGAGTACTCAAGGTGTCTCAGCGCGCTTTTACAATCAGTGGCACAGTGTGCACACACTGTAGCTGTTGTGCCTGTTGTTGCGTTGTGAATGAAATCCAGAAAATTTCTCGTGCTTGATGTATCGTTAGAGAGAGAGATGGATCTTCCCTTTCTGGCTCAACTCTATGGCTAGCCTTACATCACAAGCACGTGATGCAACGTACGTACATACTTATTACAATAACCTAATTGCACGCCAAAGATTCGCGCCGCACTGGAGGAGCCGCGAAGTCGTAAGCGAAAACGACGTACACAAAGTACTGTAGATTTCAGTTTCAAAGATCGGTTTCAACAGGAAGCCCAGATGTGTGCGCTCTCTTCTCTTCATTCTCTTCCCATTCCCTTCATCCCAGGGCCGGGCGCTTGTGTCCGAGCGAGAAGCCGCCGTCGACGACGATCCTTTGTCCCGTGATAAATTTTGACTCTTCTCCGCACAGAAAAGCCACCGTATCTGCTATGTGTTCGCTGGCGCCCGTGAACTTCAACGCCTGCGTGTCCGTGTACACTTTGGCGATCTGAAGTCAGTGTGAAGTGAAGAGAGGTTGCTGAGCACAGTGGATAGGGAAGGGAGGTGGAGACGGACCCCTGAGTGACGTAAATGTGACCAGCCTGATGGTTAGCCTAAGCATACCGTACATTGGCGTTGAGCTTATCGAAGCGACCTTCGTGTTTGTATGAGTGATTTCTCTTGAACTCAAACTATTGAACGTTAAGAAGTTTGACACAACAAAGAATTTTATTGCTACCCCAAGTAGTAAGTAGTATATCTGGGGATACAATATTTGGGGGCATACTATTTGGCAAAGAGGGCATCCAGTTAACGGATTCATGTGGCGCACTACTGTTTGTATGTACGTGGGTAGTGGGTAGTGGCATGTGGGTAGTGGCAACAAAAGTGCACTCACGGCAGCTTTTATATCCTCAGAAATGCCGTACTTCTCCACAACTCCCGAGTCGATGAAGCCGGGACTGAAATTTCAAACTTTTTTACGAAAACCAAACGTTCTTTACACCAAATCATTTGAAAATTCCAAACGGATTTTATGAAATACTATCACACACTTCACACAGTTGACACGTATCCCTTTGGGGCCGAGCTCCACCGCCAGACAGCGCATGAACTGGTCCAAAGCGGCCTTGGCCGTCGTGTAGAACATCGTCGGCGGATTCTAAAAGAATAAAGCGACAATTTAGGTTGCCTAGATGCAAAAGATAACCGTGAGTACAGCAATCAGACTCGACAACAACTCAAAGTGAGGGGGGGGGGGGCTTATTGAGGGAATTTACGGTAGTTGATAAGTCTAGAGTGTGAGGAGACAATTCGAACGAGTCGGAATGAGGCACTGACGACGAGTTCCCGACTGGTGACGCTGCTGTTCATGACGATGACGCCCTTTGTTTTCTCCAGGTAGGGTATGGCCAGCTGGCACAAGGCGACTACGCTGAAATTGGAAAGAATTGTGAGTGACGACAAACCATGACATTATGATCGCAATTCAGGGCGTTCAGTCAAACGACCCCTAGTACATATATCGACGCCAGCTAGTATACCTATGCACTGGACATAGACGCGTACCACTAAGGCATCTATGGCACAAATTCAATTCAAGACTGTACAAGAATGAAACTTATTTCAAATATCTATTCAGCCAATCGGCGCGCCCAACGCACATACAACTGACGAATTGTAACTTGCTGTGATCGTCTCCAGGTCCTCATTATTGTACCTTAGATACAGTACTTATATATACGCATAGGCACATTCTTCATGTTTACGATATGCACTGTATAGAGACTAGCGCTACACTCGGTCTACTCTACAATTACTTACACGTTGTCTCCACTCCACTCACCTTCCAAAATTCAGCTTCATGTTTTCCTTGACAGCCTCAATGGAGGCAGTTGGGTGTCCTCCCATGCCCGAAACTCCACCGTGGTTACAGATCTGAAAACAGTGCGAAACGCAACGAACGTTTGGCGCAAGGAGAGTGAAAGAGAAAACGAAGCGCAAGATTTGTCTAGAATGCCTTCGTTGCGTTGCGAGGACGCGCGTGACATCACTCTAGATTGTAGCAAACGTCCGTCACATGTAGTGAATAAGCAAGATTGCTCGCGAGGCTCACCAGCAAGTCCAGTCTCCCGAATTTGGCCATCGTCGCGTCGAAGAGCTTCTTGACTCCCCCTTCTTTCGTCACGTCGGATGTCGTCGTCAGAACCTGAGGTATTAGATTACATTATCGGTTTTGGGGAACACAATGGAACTCTACTTTATAGTACACCCAATTTCAGACTACCCAAGTTAATTTTTACCACGGCCCAGTTGTTGTCTGACCACAACAGGAACAAAAATTGTCCCAACGCCGATGGCTCAAAACGTGGGGGGGGGGGGGGGGGGCTATAATATATGTAAAACCAGTCGGTACTGCAGAACCACTCAATTGGGAATCTTTCTTGTTTATCAAGTCGCATGGAAAATGTTTCAGAAACCACTATAGCTGAAGCAAAAGACCTTGACGCTGCTGAGACCGGCCTTCCTGCAGAGTTCGACGGTTGTCTTCAGCGCTTCCTCGTTCCTTCCATGTAGCGACACAGACGCCCCCTGTCGGGCAAACTTCACCGCTATCGCCCGGCCGATGCCCGTGCTTGAGCCTAAATGACTGACCTGCCACTCGCTGTACAGTCAGAGTCAGACATCGGGAAGTACGTTACTATTGTAGATAACACGGATTACTGCAGCGATGTTTGTAAGAATTCTTTTCTGGCGTGGCGCTTTCGTGCTGTTTGTGTTGGAGAATGAGCTTTCACATTCCAAGTAAGCGCGTGGCGCTTTAGTGCTAATTTGAGTGTTGGAGAATGAGCACTTTCACATTCCAAGAGCGGCTTACGTGGACTTGTGTACCTATGTATATGTTGCAGTCAGTAGCCGTCTTCAGGCGATTGCCGTCTAGACGGCTATCGCCTGGTCGATCAGGCCGCGGCCGTCTTCTCGGGGAAAAGACGGCTATCGCCTGGCGCGTCAGGCGATGGCCGTCTTCTACTCGAAAATACGGCTATTGCTTGATGGACCAGTCAACAGCCGTCTTCAAAATGAAAGCTGTCGCCAGCGCTAGCAGGGAAGGGGCACAGCAGGCCTGAGCAGGAGGTGAAGTAAATGGAGGAGTGTTTATTCCACTCTACAGTTTGCACTAAAAATCGGCGGGCGTCGCGCCTGCCCGGGTCTTCTCAGCGGCAGGCTGAGCGTGCCCACGAACTTCAGGGCGCGCTCCGCGCGCCCTGAAGTCGGTCACCGGTCGCGTTAAGCCTAAGCTTCGACCCGCCAGACTGCGACGCCGACTGACTCTTGCGAACTGTGGGCGCGAGGGTGAGCCTAAGCATAGCCGTGAACTGGAAGGAATATACTGTGTCCGAAACTAATACAGAGAAAGAAAAGACGGCCATCGCCTGACGCATCAGGCGATTGCCGTCTAGAGGGCCGCGGCCTGACGCATCAGGCGATTGCCGTCTAGACGGCCGCGGCCTGATCGACCAGGCGACAGCCGTCTAGACGGCTATCGCCTGAAGACGGCCATCGCCTGTGACATATATATCCGCAACGAATTATCAACTTATATACCTACAGTCGGCACGGCAGATTCAAATGTGCGTGGCCGTTGCTCTGTAGTACCCCTTTTCAATTAGATTCTGGTTCCGCTCCTAATAGTCTACAGTATGTATGTACATACATGCACACTGCAAACCTGTTATAATGGAGACCTTGTCAGCGAAAGCCATTACTTTTGGCCGAGTTTTTCCGATGCAATATGTGATTTTGTTGAGAAGCTCAGCAGTACCTTGGTGTATGTATACCTACGCCCGTTTGTACCAATATTTTGAATATTCAATGTCTCTGATGCAGTGCAAGTCATCGGCCGATTTCCGCGGACCCTTATAGAAGAACAGTGCGCGCGTACCAACAGTCAACAGAGTGCTCGCGCACTAAGAGAAGTCGATGGGCCGATTTAGAGTGCGTTAGAAGTATGAAGAATAGTGCGCATGTACCGAATATGGTCACCATTGATTACTGTAGTTTTGGGTGCACTGTTTGTGCGTGCATGCATTGGAAGCACTCAGCACGGTCTTGTTGGCTTTCGGTACGCGCGCACCCTTCCTGTGACTTCTCATCGAGCGTCTTTGGTACGCGCGTACCTTGTTGACTTTCGGTACGCCTAAACGAACGAGTCTTCTATAAGAGTGGTGATGGAGGGAATCACTCCTCACTGCTTACACGTTTTCAGCCTAAGGAGAAGAATCTAAGAGCTTCCAATCGAGGTGCAAGGCAAAAGGGCACTGCCATGGAGTTTGCCGGCAAAGTGGCACTGATCACAGGTGGTCACTCTAACTGGTCG